>NETT01000076.1:19662-38518 GCA_003449175.1 Ceratocystis smalleyi | reverse complement strand
TCCTCCTCCGTTGCTCCTATCTGTGATGACAGCCTTTCTCGGCTTGTACTATTCATATGGCCTATACGACAGACGGTATCATCAGTCCGCGGGTTACACGAGAGCTCATGCCTCTCCTCGGCCTGCCCAGGCTTTCTCCTCGGGCTCAACAGGATCATGGACACCAGCAAAGGCCGAGAGAGATTGCGAAATGGAAGCTCCTCGAAGATAACAACACACAGTGAAGCAGTATAGCAAGAAAGAAGGGAGAATGCAGGCAGGGAGCACAGCACGTTTGGGAAGAAGATTAGCATGGAATAAAAATAACAGCCAAGCAGGAAGACACCCATACCTGCCAAGCTACGCCGCTGTTAGCCTTATGCCACTTGCGTCTTATACCGCCCACGTCTTATACTACCTATCCAGGCCACTTCTCCCGTATGCCCTGCCCTGTACCTATCCATCTCCCCAAAAGGAAAAAGAAAGGAAAATAGAAGCATTCCAATACCACGCTAGAGGTGGGCCAAAGGCACTATGCAAGATCACGTAAAAGAACCAGACAGGCACAGATAGCCGGTTGATTGACAACCCCTAAAACAAAAACAAAACCAAAAGTCCCGCCCTCCTTGTATAACATCGCCTCCCCATCAATAGGCAGATAGCTCGTTCCTCGTTCTGCGCCGCAAACTCTGCCCTCTTTCATCTTACTGCTATCCCCCTCCTTTGCTCGTATCTTTGTGGTCTTTCTCCCTCTGCTGGCGCTTCCTCTCGCCGCACCCCGTCACTCGACATTCCCCAAATTGCACCAGTCCTCTACCTATTCGCCCCCAAAACCAGTTTCAGTGCCTCTTCCTACTCCCCTGGTCTTGCCAGCATCACATTATCGTCTTAATACAGCTCTAGGTGATTGACGTAACTGCAATATTCAAACAAGACAAAATAACCATACATGTGCACTCATTGATCTGCACCGCTATATACAGCAAGCCTCTCCGGAAAGCCTCACCTCTCCTCCCAGGAAATAAAAACGGAAATGGCAAATATACCGCGTGATATCGAAATAATAATAACAAAGCCCCAGCCAGGATACCACCTGCATTGCTTCTATGTTGTGTTATCGTCAGGTCACCCTGAAAACCCCAAGTAGAAAAACATAAAGCCAAAAAAAAATAAGAGTCAGGCAAAGTTGCCTCCAAGAACGCCGTTCAATCCATTCCATTAAGTAAAATAACCCCCCTGTCGGTCATGTTGTTGTGTGTGTGTGAGCGTATAGGCGTAGATAGTATGTGCGTGCAACGTGTCGCAAGAAAAATGGCGATTACAAGAAAGACGTAGGCTTGCGGGGTGGTACTGCCACCGCGTCCTCTAAGCTGCCAAGCGCTTCGCCTGTGACATCTCCTCCTCCAGCGCACGTTGCACCTTTCTCGTCTCGCGTAAAGCCGCATCGCGCTCCTCTTGCAGCATGAGCACCTGAATCTGCGCCTCCGAGATCTTGCCGATAATGTTCTGCATCTCCGTCTCAGCCTCGGACAGCGCTTTCTCCAGCTCCTGTACCCTGTTGCGCAGGCGTGTGCGTTCTGCCTCATCCTCAAACGACTTGCTGTTGACCATGCGCGGTGACCGCGGGAACATGGGAGATGCAAGGGGCGATGCAGCGCGGTCAGATGCCCCAGTGAAGAATGGCGAGCGAAGACCCGGTGACCGCATGCCAGGGGACCGTAAGCCACCAGCACTGATAGGCGAGCCAATGCGCTGAAGCTGAGAACTTTGAGCCATGCGGAGCGAGGCAATTTCCTCCTCATAGATGCCGATACGTTCATCAGTCGCTGTTTGCGCCGCATTAAGCTGTTCCTCCATGACCCGCAGCTTCTCCTGCAGTTGGTTAACCCATGAAACGTTCGCCTGGCGGTCAGCCTCGCCACGAGAAACAGTATCGAGCAGACGCTGGCGAAGATCTGAGTTGAGCGATAATTGCTCGCTGACCTGAGCAGCGAGCGTTTCAATGCGTTGCGCAGATGACTGCAGCTGCTCAGACAGCACCTGTTCACTCTTAATGTGCTCGGCCTGGCTGGCAGAGGCATTCATGACCTGCACACGCAGACTATCCGCCTCCATCCTAGCAACGTTGCGGTCCGCAGTCATGTTAGCAAGAGCAGTCTCCAGACGCTGGATAGCGGCAACTGTTTTCTCATCACTGCTGGCAGCCTCCAAAGACCGGATTCGGATCAGCGATTCTTGGTAAACTGCCTGCAAGTCAGTCAAGGCTTTGTTAAGGGTTTCTGAAGAGACAACGCTGGTTGATTCAGGAGTTGTAATGCTTGCACTCGATGCCATATTAAAGGCAGGAGGAATGAGAATGTCGTTAGCCTGTAGTAGCGTTTTGAGCGAAGAAATTTCAGCCTCAGCGCGATCTAGGTCTGTCTTCAAGCCGCGCAGGCCGTTCTCAACGCGCCACTTCTGTTCGACGGCTTCTTCGGCACGGCGGCGAAGAACTGTAATCTCAAGCTTCAGATTTTCAATCTCCTTCTCGTAGCCCGCCTTTCTCGGTGACCCTTCAAGCAGGCGTGATTGCAATGTCTCCAAGGACTTGATTTTCTTCTCGCTTTCGCGGTTCTGGAGTTCCTGGCGCTCCAGCAAAGACTTGAGTGCCCTATGAAGCGCATCACGTTGTGCCTCGACATCCTTGAGCCGTTCTAATAGAGCATCCTTAGACTCCATTGAAGTAGCCTTCTCAGACCCCTTGACTGTGTTCGAGCGGCTCAGGCCCATTGGTGCCTTCTGCAACTTGAATGAAGACGCCACAGAGCTAGAACGCGTCAATGACGTTACACGAGTCTTCATCTCAGACTCAAACTTGGAGTTTCTGAGGTTGTCATTCTCGTCGCGCAAAGCTTTGAGTTCCTGTTGGATCTTGCTCGACTCATATGACATTGTTGACATCTCGGCATTCTGCACTTCAAGGCCCTCAACACGGGCCCGGAGTTCAGGTACGACTTCATCGCGAAGATTGTCGCGTTCGTTGGAAGTAACCTCGAGCTCGCCTTTGAGCGCTGTTAAAAGATGCTCGAAGTTGTCTTTCATCTCACGCTCGTCGGAAAGACGCCGACGCAAATCTTCGCACTGGTTCTCGAGTTCTTTTAGTCGGCTGTTGTCGGCAGCAGATGTCTGGGTCGACTCATTGTGACGTATCGCCTTAGCGGAGAGTTCTTGTATCTGTTGGTCTAGGTGATGACGCTTGTCACGCTCTTCTTGAACCTTTGTTGTGAGTTCTAGTCGGATCCGGGCCTTCTCCTGATCGGCCTTGCGCTGAATTCTTTCAATCTCTTCCCGGCTGTGGTCATATTCACTAAATTTGGTCGAACTATAACCAGAGTCGGAAAAGTAGTCACTTGTGCGCTTGTTAGAGCTTTGGGCGGAGTTGGTGACCTCGGACTGTAGCCTATCTACGATATCTTCCAAGTCCATCTCACGCCGGATAGACGCTGCCAGTTCGGCACTGATGGCCTTGAGTTCGTCTTCCATTTCGCTGATTTCGTGCCCAGAGGACCCAGTTGTATTTGTTGATGTTAAGCCCTTTGTCGTAGGCGGTGTTTGTAAATCCTCAAGATATATGATAGCGTCTTGCTGTGCCAATACATGAGCAGGTATGTTCTTTGGTGTAGTGTATGTGCCTGAGTCTGCAGGAGCTTCTGCCGTCTCATCGGTAGAGAATGTGCGTTGGGGAGACACTGGAGACGGAATGGACGAGAAGGCACTGTTCGTGGGCGAATCAGCACCTGGTGTCCAAACAAATAGCTCCCCTTGATCCAAGTTCGGTTCGTTTGGTGACCTGGGCAAAGGTTTATTGAGTTCGGCCGTTGGATGTAACGGCAATATGGGGGATGAGAGTCTGGGATCTGCGTGGGACGTAATTGTGGCGGTTTGAGCCGAGGTCGCGCCCGGCTTTGGAGGGGGTATGGGTGGAGTGTTGAACAAAAGTCGACGGTCCTCTGGCTTTGGAGGCAGAGGTGGTGGCGATTCAGCGTAGGCCGAAAGCTGTGAAGTGTCGGGAGTAAGGATAGGGTGTGTAGACGATGTGGAGTATTTAACCTCAAAGGCAGGGCCAAGCTTTCTAGACGCGGGCTCACGGCCGTCTAGACTAGTACAGTCGGCTGTAGGAAGACTGTAAATCGACGACTGAAACGAGTCACGATATTTGGGAGAAGTCTCGGGCTCGGTAACCTCATCAATAGTATCAATTTGATGATAGCTCAGTGTTAGGCGAGACTCCCGCTCTTCTTCGTAGGCAAAGTCGTGGTAAGACTTGGAAGAAGTATTAGGAGTGACCTCGTAAGGAAACTGCTGAGACGCAGTCACGGGGGAGAATGGATGGTGGTAGAGACCTTGCGGTTCGTATCGTTCCTGTGGTCGTGTTTCTTCGAGATAACCCGGTCGGATGTTGCGGAGGCCAAAGCTCGCTTGTTCTTCTTTTTCTACGTCCTCTTGCACTTCTTTCTGGGACAATCTGGTTTGGTTTATACCTTGTTCTTTACTTGCAGAAGATGAGACGCCAGTGTTTCGAGAATGGGGGACAGTGGTCAACGCTGTGGCCGGGTGGATGTTTAGATCGGCTGTGTCAACAGGGTTTTGAACGGACGATCGAGAACTGTAAAGCCTGTATAGTTAGAAGCTTGGACCAGAAAACGAGAAAGGGGAAAAGCAAGTATAGACTTGGTCAAGTCATAGCATCGAAGAAAGGAGAAGGAGATAAAGGAGGTCAAGAACAGGAGTAGTAACAAAGAAATGAGAACCAGCGGAAAAGGATCCAGTATAGGCTCAGTCAGTCTAGACTTCTTAGACTCACACACTTATGAAATGAGGAAATTCGGTTAAAAAGGACGAAGGCAGTGAAGGAGTCAAAGCGCAGTACCCCGGTCCTGGTCCTCATGGCAAAAAAAAAAACAAAAAAAAAGCAAAAGTAGAATAGGAATCCGTCTCATGTCCAACTTGCCCTCGCTAGCCAAACTTGGCTGGTATAGATAGGGTGGATGACATAAGGCAATCCCACGGCTTCATGTAAGACGCGACGATTGAACTGGAGGTGAAAAGGGCAAAGGGATTATTCAGGTGGGGGGTTAAAGGGCGCACATAAACTTTAAACGTACCTAGTGAGAGCACCCTGACTAGCAGTGGGCTTCTTTGAATGTTCTTTACAGACGTTTTCTCTGCTAGTTCTAACACAGGGTGGCAGCGGAAAGCTGTCTAGAGAATCCAGAGACTGGTCTAAAGACTGAGGCTGAAAGAAAGCGGCGGAAGGCTGGATCTCAGGGCTAATCACGCTGCTGCCTTTGTCCAGAGATTTGCGAGCTGGAGGGTTAGAAAAGCGAGTCGCTAGAGCAGACGCAGAAGCTGAAAGAGGCTTTCTTTTGATAGGGCTACCGGCGATTGGGCTTTGGAGTTGCGCTATTGGCGATGCCAGGCTCGATAATGATATTCGCTTTAAAATGGGTGGACTGGCAGGTGGCCGAGTGCTTCCAGTACCGTGGACAGGAAGAACTGGTGCAGATTCCGTTGTAAGTGTACCGGACAGCCTTGACGATACAGATGCAGCGTCAAGAGAGGCAGCGGCAGTAGACAATCTAGGCTCTCCTTTCTTTTTATCTTGGACGATTTGATTTTCTTGATCCCTTTGTAACGGGTTGCGAGACTGGATAGGGACAGTCTCGTCTTCAATCTCGTTCTCAAAGTATGAGTTGGGGCCCTTAGTTAGGACGTGTAAAGAAGAGCGAGAAGACGAACGGCTCGAGGTATTTTGAGCAGCAGCAGGATGTTGCACAAGCTTAGGGGCGGCAACTGGTGCAGTCTAGAGTAAGACAAAATATTGGCGGCGGTTAGATGGGGTGTGTACTGTGCGACTTGCAGCTTGGTGGGAACGGCGGAAGTAATGGGGTAAAAGGTATGGAAAGAAGCTTATTCTCTGGGGATTGGTAGCCAGCTTGGTGTGCACAATTTGGGCCAGGTGAAACCCAGATATGTATGTATGCGGCAAAGCAAGTGATGGCTATGGCGTGTAAGTGGCAATGACAGTGGCAGAGGCAATAATGAGAAGATGTTAAGAGAACACTTAATAATGCAAAGCAATATTGAAGGAAAGAAAATGGAGGATGAAAATAGGACAATAGGGACTGGGAATCGAAGGAAAACAGAAGAGGACAACAGAGTTTAGGGCGAGACAAGTGTAGACAAAAACTGAAAGATAGGGACAAGTGAGACAGGAGCAAAGAAATGAGAAATACTGAGCTGGTCGGAAATGAGAGCAAATAGATGGGCATGCGAGAGGCGAAAGCAATGATGATAGGATACCTTGAACCATTAAATGCAAGGCAGGGGAGAACAAGGCAAGGAATAGAGAGAGGTGCAAGATCCGGGGCAAGGAGAAAGAGGCTAGGAGAGAGAAAGAGGAAAGTTTAGACAGATCACAGGGTCTAGAAGCAGCAGGCCCAGCTAAACCACAAAAGGGACGATTCCCAAAGCATATCTAGGCCGAACCGGGAGAAAGGAGGCTTGTAGCGGACGGGCAGGCAGGATTTCCGAGAGAAAGGGCAAGCACACCGGACTTGATAGTGCGGGCACTTAACTAGGGTAGAGGGGGTAAAGAGAAGAAAAGCAAACAAGATACAAGTGAGAGATGTGCTCAGAAGGCCGGCGGCAGAAAAGAAGATAAATAGAAGAGGATGGGATCGCATTAGCTAGACTTGAACTTACCTGTTGCGGCGACGGCGGGTTTGGTGAGAAAATAAAAGCGGCATCTAACAAGCGTTGGTCTGGGTCTTGATGCCTTTGGGCTTGTTCTACGTCCGATGAGGAAGAAGAGGCCTGTTTCGGGCCAGGTGCAGGAGAAACAAGAGGATTAGAGGACTGTGGTTCAGCAGGTCCCTGAACAATAGCAGCCGGATTATCAACACCGCCAGTCTTGTTGTCTTGCTCTGCTTTTTCGAGGGACACATCCTCTTTTGTTTGATTAGGGCCGGGGGTTGTTTGGTGTCTGAGGTCCAGCATACGAGTTTCTAGGTACTGGTCTTCGTCCTCCTGCAATTCAGAATCATGGGGAAACTGAAAAGAAAACCGGCTGTAGATATGGTTGTTATTCTCACCAAGGTCACCATTAGCAGCCTCCGGCTCAGGGCAGGCTGGAGGCGTCGCATTGGAAACGGCGGCAGTAGAAGCAACAGTGGTAGAAGGAGTCGTAGCATCAACACCAATAGCAGCAGTAGTAGTACCAGGAACATAGGCATGGATGAAGCCAGGCTTTGTGGGAATAGTAGAGGAACTAATGAGGCTATTGTCCGCTGTGGTGGCGGCTAGAGTTGAAGTAGTCGAGGTCACGGCACTAGCGGTAGCTTTGGACAAGTCCAAATCAAAAGACTCACTCTCACTCATTTTAAGCCCGTCTGAACGATATGCAGCAGTGTGCAAGGTAATGCAAGGCAGGGCACGACAGGACGACAGGACAAAGCAAAGCAGCAGTATGACTTTGCTATCCAAGCAGGAAGAAAAAAATGAAAGAATAGAAAGATGAACGGGTCGGAAAATGGGCCACTATGAACGAACGACAAGCAAGCCAAGCCAGTCGAATTGGACCCTGATTTCCTTGTTCTGATGTGTGCCTGGGCTGGCTTACTTGATATCGCTTAGTCTGATTGATTGGGCCAAGCCTGAGGATGCTCGGGAAAAAAAGAATAAAAGAAAAAAAAAAGACTGCAACTAAACAGGCTACAAAAGTGAGGATCCAGCATATGGCAACGAATCCGTGAGCATGAAGGTGGGCCAACCAGCCAACCCCCCAGATGAAGGCCGAGATGAGAGAAATTTTGATTCAGTAAACGCGTCAGGGGTAGAGGATTGGTGTGTTGCTTTGAAGAATAAAGAGGGGAGAGGAAGGAAGAAAAAAAGAAGGAAAAAAACAGTGGTGATGGCAAGACAATGGATGACACGACAGACAATGACAGACCCGAAAAAGAAAGTTTTTTTTTTCCTTTTTTTCTTAGCCAAAACTCCGAAAAGCAAGTGATTGTTCGTGGCAACAAGAAAGGCTGATCAGCAGAAATCAAAGGAAAAGAAGAAAAAGAGTTGAGAAAAGAAAGGCTCAGGATGGTAGGAGAAGAGTGAACAAAGGTCAAAGCCCCATCTAGCCCGCTTGCCAGCCTCACTCATGTTCGTGTTCAAGCTGCTCCTCTTGGGGCTCTCCCAAGGTGAGCCCTCTCCTAGAACAGCCAGCTTACAATGCATAAGGGGTGGTGGGGGTGTTCCGGGGGGGGAGAATGGAAGAAGGGGATGGGCCAAAAGCCCTGCACAACTCGGTGCGTAGCCCATTTGGGTACTGAGCCCCCCAAGTAAGCTCATCCATCTTCCCGTCCATAGCCCATAGATGGCAAGGAGAAGACCAGACCCCGATTTGACGAAAAATGAACCAGAACCCTTCTCCCTCTCTTCTCCCGGTTTGGCCAGACAATAGGCGTGAAGATATTCAGACTCACAATCTCAGAAAAATTTTCAGCCTCAGGGCATTTCCGCCCTGTCTTTGATTGCTGTAAACGGCAAGAACTAGCTGTTGGTGTTGGCCCTGCGGTCCAAAAGAGAAGGTGAGGAATCTTTCATGCAACTGGGTTTGTCTATGTGTACCCTAACCCTATGTGTTTATATTTAGTATTTCGGTCTACTAATATATTTGTCCAACTGTATCTGTAATGCTTTGCCTGCTTGGCTTGTGCAAACCCAGTGCTTTACCATGGCCGTTGCCCTTGCCGCTTTATGCTATTTATTGCTGCATGTCTTGACTCGCTCACCAATTTGCCTGCGCCTCCCCTGCTGCCGGTTTATTGTATTTTGCAATTTCTCGGACAGACGTACATAAGCGCTCCTATAAACGGACCATCCACCGGCATACACCCATTCACCAGTCGGAAGCGCGACACGTCTGTAGACCGTCCCATTCAGCAGAAGCCGCGTAGTATAATTAATGTCTTGCGGCATTCGACGTTACGTCTGTCTCGCCCTCTTATGTTTGTTTGGCGCCTATGGACCAATCACGACATATTCCCTCTATAGTTTCTTTTTGCCTTTTCCGCTTTTCTTGGACCTACATAGGAAAGGCCCAAGAAATCACGTGGTATTTCAGGGAGCATATGGTCCAGGATTGGCGCTGGTGGCTAACCGGAATTAAATTTCTGTACCTGAGCCAAGCCAGGGGCATGAAAGGGGTAGCTGGAGTAGCAGGGAGTAATAGGAAGTCCAGTATACTTACACTTGACGTTGAGCCCAACCCTGGCAAAACCCTAATGTCTGGCGAAGATCGTGAACATGTCATAGTCCAGATTTTAAACAGCAAAATTTAATATACATGACCCTTCTGGACCGATACTATACTTTTACAATAATCGTACAAAACTAGCTTCTTATCAAATGTGTCCTCCCACCAAGTGATACTCAGGCTCCGAGCTTTTTAAGCGCCCTGACTTTGATAGTTTTACTATGGATGTTGACATCATCCAGCTCCACTTCAAAAACATCGCCTTTTTGCACCTCTCCCAGTCTTTTTACGGCGTTGCTAAGCGATTTTGATGTCGCAATAGCTCTCTGGTCAAACCAGTCCAGGGACCCTATAGCTATATGGCTCAACACACCATCCACAGTAAATTTGAATGTAGCAGGTAGTTCGGCCTGGCCAAATTTCCATGCACGTGTTAGAGCCTGCAGAATCCACTGCCGAGAACCCGCAGTCCCTTCCAAGCGACGCGCGATGCGCTCGCGGTTGCGCACAGCCTGTAGTTTTCTGTCTAGTAGTGTAGAGGGAAAGACAGGGTTGATAGGGGTCTTCTTGCTTGCTGATGCCTCGGCACGTTCGTGGGCGAGTGCACCGTGGATCTGCCAGTGCAGCAGTAGGTCAGTGTAGCGGCGAAGCGGCGATGTAGCTTTGGTGTACATTTCAACGCCCATGGAAAGAATAGGTGCGGGTGTGGTAGAGAGCTCGACAGCGCCAGCCTCAGCAAGCAGCTGACTAAAAGCCTCTTTCTGCTCCTGGGTAGTTGTGCTTTTGTCTGGCAGTGCGGCTGCACTAGGGAAGGCTTTCTTCCACAGCTCCTGGATTTTAGACTTGTGCTCTTCAGCTTGGGGCTGTGTGCGATAAGGGGCAGGAATTCCTCTCTCAGCACACCATTTGGCTGCTATTTGGCCAGCAAGCTGCATGTGCGAAGAAACAGCGTCACCCGAAAGACCGCCTTCGAAGTAAGAAATCCGGATATATGCATCTTGTTGGTGGTTTGAGTTTCTGGGGGTGGCCACATATACCTGGGGTCTGCTTATATGGCCGGGGAAGCCTAGGTGGGCAACCCGTTCTTTGTGCAGCGCTTCGCCCAGCTTCTGCAGCTCCGCGAGGTCGTCTTTTTGTTCCTGGTTTAGTTCCTCGTATGAAGTCATTCCACGATCAACTGAGATATCCTCGGGAAGTTTGCCGACAACAAACGGCTTGTCTTGAGGGAGCTTGGGGCGCTGGTACTCGGGGACCGCCTTGGACACTTCCGAGCCCTTGATGAAGATCACATCCGGCAAGATACCAGGCTCTATCTTGGTAGAAAGAATCTTGCCTTCAGTATTGACACGAGCACTGAATGTCAGGCATGGGCGGTCCTTGGCTAGCGAGAATTTTGGGGTGACAACGTTTTTGACAAACTCAGGAGGGAACATGTTCTCTAGGTTTCCTGGGAGGTACATGTTCTGTGGCAGAACCTCGAGCCAGCGGCTTAGGGGGGAGTTTGGAACAAGAAAAGCTGCAGGGTCAGCTACATGGATATGGACCCAGGACTCATCGGACTTCCCGGGAATGCGCTCCAGTGAGATGGCGTCGTCAATAAGTGTTGTCGACTCCTCGTCGATTGCAAACACATTCGCGCCCTCCCACGACCGACGGTGACCGGCAGCAATATCCTCGCACATTGAGCTCTCAATCTCTGGTTCGAGAAGACGTTCGTATCCCGTGGCATTGCTTTCGCTCATACCATCATTGCCAATTGTGGTAGCCGCTCCAATTCGTGTCTTGAGAACTTTCATGCCTGGAAAACGGTACGTGTACCGCGCCTGGATATCCCATGGAACAACTTCCCGTATTTCCTGCATAAAGGTCCATCCAAGAGAGTTGGAAAGAAGCTCTGCCTCGGTGTACATTTCTGTGAGCTTTAGTAGCTGCGAGCCAATGGAGTGTAGACGGGCTCCCGACGGGAACTGGTCATAGCAGGACCAAATTTCAATGAAGCGCAGGAAGCGGTAGTCGCTCTTCTTCCAGGAGAGAAATGTTGGTGGTGGCATGTCATGTTTATCGGTAATTGGACCAATGGTGCCATGTTTACTCCACGAGCGCGACTCGCGACTGATTTTGATGTAATGTCTCACACGCTGCAGGAAGTCCTGGAGTAGATGGCTGTTGTTAAGCGGAGCGGTTTTGGCCATGGGCCAGCCAGATGATTCCATCATGCCACGGACTTGCTGTTCCGTGAAGTTTATATCCCGTGCCCAAGACAAGGGAACAGCCTCGTAGAGGAATTTGCCATCCGAGTCAGGAATCGACGTGATGGTGAATGCCGAGACATGGTGTTCCATGATGGAGCGGTGGACTGCGTAGAGAGCGGCAGGTGTTGTAAACTGCTTCTTTATATCAGGAGTAATGTGGCGACGCATGGTAGACTTTTCGGCCCCTTCGAACTTGGTAGCTATGCGTGACTTTTCGAATCGCTCACCATAGGACTTTGACAAAATGCTATCCGCAAGCTCGGAGATGCTGACGTAAACATGGTGGTCTTCGTCACCAACGTGGTTATGGGCTGTGATTATAGCGTTCATGTTGAGATGGTATACGGAAGCAGACTCGTCTACAAATTTCTGCATGGCGTTGAGTAGCTTGGTGCATTCTGTTCGTTGAGGCTGGCGATCTTCCAGGTTATGCGGATCAGCACCTTCGTCGGGGATGTACTTGTGGAGCACCGAGAGGTCCTCGGACTGAACAAAGTCCGGGACGAAGAAGCCTGGCTGGAGGAAAGCTTTGTATAGAAATTGACCAGTGTTGGTGTAGATAAAGTTTCCCCCATGCTGTTTGCAGACTATAATGCCCAAGAGCGGGATGCGAGAATCTCGGATTCTTATTTCCACCAAGGTTCCAACTTTGCACTGCATACTTATTGCTATGGTGCTGCACTCCTCAAAGCCTTCCTCTGCATCAGCGCCAGAAACTTTGAAATCTCCATCTAGGGAATCCGCCTCTCTCAGGTCTCGCCATGCGGAGAGCGGCTCTGACTTGGCCAAGTAATTTGTCATCTCTCCAGGGATCAACGACGTATGCTCGTTGGCCTTGATGCTTTCTTGAGGGTTCTCATGATCCCACTGCAGGAGGGTTTGGTAAGTTTCTGACATTGTGATGTTTGTGTAGGTTGGAACCATGGAAAGGTGAGACGCAAGCTTCTTTTTAGTTGCAGCAGCATTATTGGGTTTCCGTGACACATAATGTCCGGTTTTAACATGGCTAGTGGTATGGAACTATTATGAGAAAGTTAATGACCATCCAAAGAAGTTAATTTGTAGAGAACCTACGAGTCTTGAGTTGACGAGCATGCGTGATGTCCTCAGACATTGCCTTGACGGCGTAGTTATTATGGTTCTCTGCATGGTAGTTAGATATCTGGCATGCTGTAATGGTAAGTTATTTGAATTTGATCGGGTCTCGCGCTTTTCTGAACAACAGAGGGAGAAGGTCGAGAAGCGCAAGGAGCGGTGTTTCTAAAGAAGATGGCCTAGAATCATTGTGAAGACGCTGTGCTGGAGGTAGCACTAAGCATATTTTCTTATCGTACTGAAGTTTTCTAGCTATCGGCACGTGACTCTCTCGGTCCATTTTTTTTCCATTTTTTTTTCAGTAGAGCCTAGAAAACTTGAGTGGGGGCATAGGCTATAAAAAGCTCCACTTTCCACCTCTCTGTGCTAATGCTTGCGATAGGTTACTTTGTGTGCCAAGTTTGTTGCTATATTACCATGTTAACGCGAAATGTGTCGTGAAATTGTGAAGGCTAGTAGTGAGCACGGCATGTTTAATAAGCTGGAAGAACTTACGTTTCAGATAGGCTTGGGCTTGGATATTAAACTCACCGGCTTGTCGCCAACTAGAAACATTGGTAAGAGCGGCAATTATATACGCCGTAGAAGAATGCAAGAGAGGTCAGTTTAGATTGGTGAGAATATAGTTTGAAGAAGCTTTGCTGCTAGGATTCAAATGAGATATATAAATGTATAGAAACTCCACATACCCTCCCCTGCAAAATGGACGCGTGTCCCAATAAAACAATAGAGAAGACGCCATGGGTGACAGGAAGCATGAAGAAACTATAGAAAGACGCCAAGTTAAAGAACTTCGGCTGGTTGACATAGCCTCTATCTAGCTATTTTCCTCTTCCATCTTGTCAGAACATAAGGGATAGAGAAAAAAAGGAAGAGAACAAGAACACAGATAATTTCCTACTTTTATTTGAAAAAGAGACAAGGAGAAATAACAAGAGCCGTAAAAAAACACCAGTGACATGATCAAACCAGTATGATGGAAAAAAAAAAGGAAACAGAACGCCGTGACACCTATTGTCTCTGCAGACAAAATGAAGGAAATGAAAAGATGAACTCCAATGAAACAAAGAAGAAAAAAGCCTGTTTAGTATACCCTGGGGAAAGGCAGACAAGAAAAATGAAACATGGTTAAATTATTGATACACCCGCGGTTGTAATGTTGTAGACATTAGGAACCGGACTGGCGGGAAAGAACGCCAGATTGCGGGCATTCCATCGGGTACAGAGAGCAGATGAAAACAACTGGCCCCTGTGCTTGTTCATCACAGTTGTTAAGGCACGGCGTCATTGAACCTCCCAGAGGACTGGCAAGTTGGTCCTTGTGTAAGGACAAGTCATAAAGAAATGCGAAGAATAAACAAACAGCAAAGTATAGATGTATATGCGTGGCAAAGGCGAGGGGTGAAAAGAAATCATGAAAAGAGCAAGCCATCTCTGAACAAAAAGTCGTCGAAATCGTCGATGATAGAAAAAAAAGAGCAAGGATCGAACTAAGGCGTGGCAAGCTATATGTAGGGCTGGATAAGAAGCGAACAAGGCGAGGGCGGGCGGACGGACGATGTTTGAATGCGCAGTGGCCGACAGGAGAAGTAGAAAGGACAAAAAAAAAGCCTATGTCGAGATCCATAGCAGTGTGAAGGCAATGAAAAAAGGAAAAGAAAGATCGCAATGCATTCGAAATAAAAGAGGTGACGAAGCAAGAAAGAAAACGAAGCAACTATCAAACACAGAATGTAAGGCTTGGAAAGAAGTAGTTGGTAAGACTTGCCTCTCCTTCAGCAGCCACGAAGGCTCGAAGAAGAGAAAAAACTACCTTTGCCAGCCAACATTCCAGATGATGTGCGCGATATCCCTGGCGGTATCAATAAAGTCAATGAGCTGGCCTGCAAAGCCATCTCCGGGAGGAGAAGGAGGAGTACGGGTAGTGTTAGATGAAGAGAGGGGATAGGAAATCTCCATGTGAGAGGGTATAATCGTATTCATACCCGATGAAGAACGAGCGTTGCTAAATTCGCTTAAGCTGTTTGTTGAAGTTGACCGCTTTAGGCCACCAAGACCACTGCTGCTGCTAACACCGCCAATGCTACCGAGTCTGGAAGAGCGCATGAACAAGTCATCGTCATCGTCATCGCCCTGGTCCGCTTCGTCCTCATCCTCGTCGTCCCCACCAAAAGCAAAGCCTTGTGATGGGGCGGGGGTTGAAGAGCGAGCCAGTGAGCGGCCATGGTTAGCAAACGAAAGGCCAATGTCTTCCTGTTGCTCAATCTCAATCTGGTCGTCAAGATCATCATCGTCATCTTCAGAGCCAAAGACCTTGTGAGACTTTTTAGCATGTTGCAGGGTAGTGCTTGACGAAAAGTTCTCTTGTGATAGAGAAGGAGAGACAATAGGGCTGCGAAACGAGTGCTTCATGGCGGTTTCAAAATGGGGAGCGTCATGTTCACATTTTAGCGTGGTTGATGGAAGCATAGCAATGGTCTTGCTGAAGTTGGTCTTGACCGGGGCGGACTTATGGCGCAGCAGAGGGACTCTGCGGCGAATGCGGGTGCGGATG
The DNA here is from genome assembly GCA_003449175.1 of Ceratocystis smalleyi. Lineage (NCBI taxonomy): Eukaryota > Fungi > Ascomycota > Sordariomycetes > Microascales > Ceratocystidaceae > Ceratocystis > Ceratocystis smalleyi. The sequence continues at coordinate 23,349 of NETT01000076.1, read as the reverse complement.
TGCAGGATGCCATCTTCGTCGTCTGATTGTGTTTGGCTAAAAGCGGGTTCGTCGTCATCGTCGGGTCCTTTAATATCGACGGCAATACATTGAATAACCTGTTCGTTAAAATGAATGCGCTTTTGCTCCGAGGAAGGAGAGATGATACCAGAGGGGACCAAAGAAGTAGGGTAGCCAGGAGAGCAGTTGGTGCTCACTCGTCGCCGCCCAGAGAAAAGTGCGGCGCTAGTAGTCGACTGAACCCCTGGCCGTCTATTGCGCAAATGGATTTCCTGTGCCTGGATTGCAGCGGTGGCCTGTTTTACCAACGATGAAGTGGATAACGAGCGCTGAAGCATGGCCTCGGACTTACTCCGCTTCTTTAGAATAGGCTTGGTAGTAGAGGCAGCGCTGGGGGGGTCGTTGCTTGAAGTGGTCCCACCATTAGGGGTGCTGCCGACTTGGAGAGGACCATATAACCAGGTGACATCGGATTCTTTAAGCCTATTGTGGGATGCGGGTTAGCGGATGGGGACCTGAGAAGTCGTAGATGCAGCGAATGATGAGATTGGGTTTAGCCTCTGCTTCTTGGTTTGTGTGTGTATATGCCACATGCCAATGACTCTGGCGTTATAAAGCCAGCCGCATATGTTGTGTCGATACGCATGTCTCTAAGCACTGGCACGGCAACCCAAAGCATGTAAATGGCAGCAGCAGCTCGAGGCTAACAAGAGCTATGTACAAAGCGGCTCGGCGAGAAGGAAAGAAGAAAAAGCGACGCCACCAACAGGCAAGTTGCGGACTGCAAGTTGCAAGTATAACGTCATGGCAATTGTTGTATGGCGAGCAAAAAAGAAACCCCGGGCATTTGTATAGTCAAAGCAAAAAGAGCAAGAGCCAGTCCTAGTCCTAGTCGCAGTGACTAGCCGGTTCGAAGAGAAGGGCGGTAGGAAGGATGGGAACATATAAGGAACTCACCAATTGAGAGTCTCTGGGGAAACAGTCTTGAGCTTGTTTTTAGACTTCATCCATGTCCGCCATGACGCATTTTCCAGACGAGCTGAGTTTGTGAACTCGCCGCGGCGAGATACAACATACTTCCATGAGGACCAGATGTCCTCCTCGCGCCAGTCGTGTGAAAGATAGTCGACATGGCGAGATGGGACGGCACGGACGGCGGTGTCATCCTCGGAGTTGAATATTATGGGAGACTGGGGGCGGGACGTGATGACGGAGCTGTCCCGCCCGGGAGAATATGAGGTAGTGGGCGAGGCTGTATATGAAGTAGAATTCTTGTGGCCTGAGGGGGATTCAAGGGCCTCTGTGGAGTAGGATTGGTGGCAGTGAGCGGGTAAGGTGTAGTTGCCGACGGGGGCATAGTCACCGTTGATAGAGCCGTCGTAGTCGAAGTCTAGGGACATGGAGGAGGAGGATTCAGAATCGATGGAGGGAGGATTGGTTCCGGAGGACAGCGAGGGGGCAAAGACGGAGTGAGTGTATGCTGGGGCCGAGGTGGGAGATGCCGGAGTAAGGGTCGGAGTAGAAGCAGCAATGGTATTGGCGGAGGTAGTAATGGCAACGGCGGTGGCAGTGGTGGTGGCAGTGGTGGTGAAGGCATCTGAGAAGTAATCACCGAGCTGGCTTGTTGATGCAGAATTGTGGAGCCGAGAGCTGCTGCCAGAGCGTTTCAAGCCTGCTGCTAGGGCAAATTTTGGTTGAGACAACGATCTTCGAAGACCGTCCCCGGACGTGGAGGGGAACATGTTGTTCTGGTGGACGGGGTGCACAGTGGCCATGCGAAATTAGGTATGTTGGGATTTCAGAATAGAGAGAGAAAGGACGGACGAGATAATGGGGGCAAGCTGGACCGTCTAAGAACGAGGGCCAGGAAAAGAAGTAGGGAGGAGAGAGAAAAAAAGGAAGAAAAAAAGAAGAGGAAGACGAAAAAGCGCCTCGAGTTGCTGGCTGCTTTGGTGGAGACGAGGTTCTGCGGTCAAAGGGGAAAATAAGGAAGAAGAAACTGGAGTCGGAAAAGAAAAAAGAAAAACACGACGGCTTATGGAATAGGATGGGATAAATGACGAGGACGAGGGTGTCTGCACTAAGGCACACAGAAGGAATAAAGAGCAACGGTCTAGGGTTCTGTTACAGCCGAAAGAGAAGAGAAAGGAAGGGAAAGAAACCCCAATTTTTCCCTTTTTTTTCTCGTCTTTTTTTTTTCCTCTGAGAAAATTGAATTTCAAGGTTCCAGGCACTTAATCAAATAAGATAATTGCCCTTGTGTGATATCGAGTGGTGCCTCAGGTGGCTCGGGACAGCAACGATGTTATGGAGCTGAAAGCGGCCATGTATTCGGATGGCTGATACGGAGTGGGAGTCGAAGGACGTGGAACGTGGACATGAAGAGAGGGAAGAGAAGAGAAAAAGAGAAGTGAGGGAGAGCAGAATGATAAGATGGATAATCAAGGCTGTGGCCCTTTTTTGCTCCAGGTTATATCTCGGCGTGGCAATTTTGCAGATAACTAGCGGATTTGTTCTTGACAAAGACGAAGAGGAGAAAGAAAAGCCCGTGTTCGAGCTGTACTTGTATCTAGCGGTCCGTGGCAAGATGAAGGCAGCGGCAAAGCAGAACAGAAGCAGGTTCAGGTCAAAATATTATCGGATAATCCATAAGAGCGAGGAAGGAAGAGCAGTAGGAAGGGGAAGGGGAGGAAGAGAAGAGAAAAAGAACTGATGAGAAGGCAGGACTTTAATCTTTGGCACAGACCAAGAATACATCCAGAAGCAGACGCCAAAAGGATTGGTGGAAGACAAGATGAAAGACGATCTAGACGCAGTTCTATCTGAGAAACAGGACAAGACGACAAGATGGATGGACGGATGGCTGGATTGGATGCAACTTGGTAATCTATTGCTGAAATTTTGCTAGTCTTATCCCACTCTCTCCCACGCTATTTCCTGGGTATGGCCAAACTGTAGGTTGGGCCGAATTTTAGAGCCGGCTAACCATGGGCTGCTGGCTGGTTGAAGCTTTTCTTCTTGTGGTGTTCTGTGCTGTGCCAGTCGCGGTCGCGGTCGAGATGGGGGTTGTGCCAGGAGATTAGCAGGGGTTCAAGCTTGAGACAATGATGTTAAAGAGAGGAAGGCCTTGCAGTAAATGCCAGCGGCCAGCAAGAGAAGGGGCGGCTTCTATAGTGGGGGCTTGGGCCAGATAGTGAAGAGCCTACAATGCTTTGAGGGTCTGAACAAGCAAAACCAACATACAAGACAGAAGACACAAGGAACAAGGAACAAGACACAAAACATGCGACACAGGACACAGGGCACGGGGCACGGGATGCAGACACAGAAAACAAGACAGGACACAGCACATAGGATAATATACACAGCACAAGACGCAAGACGCAAGACACAGAGTAGAAGACAGACGGACAACTAAATTCGAGATGCAATCGTCCAACAGGGATGTGCTGGCCTAGTGAGCTGAACCTTATGGCAATCCTGCTTGCCAGAATCAAGCATCGAAGAGACACGGAAAACAAGGGGGGGAAGCTCGCGAGGATAAAGAGGATGCCAAGTCAAGAGTCGAGCCGATATCAAATGGGCGAGCTCGCTCGCTCGCCGAAGCCCTCTATCAGCAAGCGAATACACCACACCAAAATAAAGAAACCGTGATAAGACAGACATTGCGAGTGTGAGTGGGAGGGG
>NETT01000076.1:0-19545 GCA_003449175.1 Ceratocystis smalleyi | reverse complement strand
GGGGGGAGAAGCGAAAGAGACGTGGGGGCTTCCGACCAGGAAAAAAAGGCCATTACACCACTACATAAGTCAGCATCACCAATGCCATGTCTGCCACCACCTCTTCCGCTTCTTCTTCCAGTCTTCCTCTTTCCTGATCATCCAAATTTACAAGAGCCTCACCTAAAGCTGTTCCTAGTTGCGACAGCTCAGAATCCCACCAATCCGCCTACCACTGGCCTGCTCCCACAGCGGTTCAAGAACGCCCAGCCCGACAAGAGACAGCAAAATGCCACTTCACCTGCTTGCCTGCTCCCAAAGCCATGCGCTGCACATTTCCAAGTACTTTAACAATATCACACCCTCCACAAAAGCGGTGACAGGTTCGTTGGGGGGGGGGGGTGCAAGCGCAAACGTGGGGAGTCTTGTATCCCTGTCTTGTTTTCTCTTATACAACGCTCTTATTATATGCGTGCGTTGCTTGTTGTGTGTGATATTTGCATGTCGGGTGACCTTTTTCACTTACAAAAAAGGAAAAAGAAAAGAGGAAGAGAAAAAGAGGAAGCAATCAAGACAAAAAAGAGAGAACATGTAGATAAGTCCTGGAATATGAAACACGACAAAATATGCTGGAAAATGTTGCCGTATCTTTCTTTGTCTCTATTTTTTAGAACAGCTACCCACTACAGCAACGGCACTAAAGCCAACATTCCAAGCCTACCCTCTAGCCTATTTTAGCCTACTAGCCTACCCTAGCGCATATATCTCAGATATACTATCAGCCCAGTACAGGCCATTTGCCTGCTGTACTCCTACCACGCACCTGTATTTGCTTCCCCCAGTGCCCAAGAGGTCGCTGCTTATGCTTCCTTTCGCTCGATTTTTTTTTTCAAACTTCTATTCCCGTCGTCTCCAACGCCTGCATCCACACAGCAAGCAAGCAGCCCCTGGCAGCCCGCTCCCCAAATGCATTAACAGACTAGAAGACTCTGCAATTCAGGCTCAGCCCTCCCTATAGCCATTGGGACTATAGCGCCGGGCTTTTCTCTAGCTCCTCTTGTATTTGTGCTCGTTGCTCGTCCTCTCTCCTCCCACACCCCCCCCCCTCCCCCATCTGAATCTCTGCTGATTTTCTCTTCTATTCGTCCCATATAGCTCGGTGCGCAAATGAGAACTCCTGGTCTCCCTCTCTCCCTTCTACACGCATACTCTGACCGTCCAGCCTTGGGCCTTGAACCTTGAGCCCTGAGTCTCGGGCCTCAAACTCCCGACCTGTTTTTTTTTTCGGAGATCCAACCAGCTTGTACGCACCAATGCAAAGCGAAATGACTGGAAGCTATTGGTCGCTTCGCCATTGCTAGGAGAGCAAGAAAATACTAAGCTTCATCTCGCACGGCCCCGCACCGTGTGCGTACAAATCCGATCTAGTATAACAGTGACAGCCATTACCCTTAGCTCTCCTGTGCCTCTCCTCTGGCGACTGTGCTTGATCAGGCATTCTCAAAGAAGCTGCTGCGCTGTCGATCTCCTCTTCGTTTTGGTAAAGAAGAAGGAGGACAAAATTCTTCTTTTTCGCCGTCCGTCCAGGTTCTTCTCTATGCTCTCCAAAAACCTCTCGGCCATACGTCTAACAGTCAGTCTTCTTCGAAGGCGAGGCTTACGGGAGGGGTATGTAACATTAATCACATGGCCGTAAAAGGACAACGCAGAGTAAGAATTAAAGAAAAAAACCACTCAATGAAAAACGGCTAACTGAGACCGATATCCCTATTTAACAGAAGGAGCTCATTGGCTCTTTGAAATATCTACAGAGAGCACAAGAGAGGGGTATATCCGCTTAGGGTTAGAAGACTAAACAACCAACAATGCTGATGCTACAGTGACCGCTACAGTCCATCAGTATCTTTCTAGAGCGTGATAGCTAAATGACTGTTTCTGTATGACTCGCCGCAGCGGACAGCGCGAACAAAGGTTCCAGGAGATGGGCAGCACGCAGACCAAACTAGGGCACTCACACGGACAGAGAGACGGAGGAGACGGGACGGGTTTCTGTCGTACTGGCGTTTCTTCTCCTCTGATGCTCAGTTATTTTTCATCTCCAGTTTAATGCTTCGAGTCAAGCACAAAAATACAAACATTAAATAGAATAAAACGAGGACGGAATATATTAACACGAGACAGGCCCGTCTAGAACCTCTAAACCCCCTTCCTAAGACTGGCTTTTCTTTTGGGCTTTGCTCCTCCCGTGTTGTCGTAACCGGTCCGATTTGACGGCGAGGCTCAGCTAAGAACGGTGCCAAAATTAAGCAACAGACAATTTGGCCTTACATAATGGCCAGATTTAGTACTGCAGTAAATCTCTTTCTAGCCTGCACTTGTGCTACTTTGCTCATCTTGTGCCTGTTGTGCGTCCAGTCGACCGCCAGTTATACAAGACCTGTCTCTGAACTGATGGTCATGTGGCCGCGAGAATGCCATGTTTCATTCGGCTGAGGTATGACGGCGGCAACAACGACGAGCAACAGTACGTCGATGTGGCTTTTTTTCTTTTTCTTTCGGCTGCTGTTTCCTTTGTTCTTTTACAAGAACCGAAAGAAAGTCAGCAAGGCCCTGGTCCGGAAGGCTTACCTTACTCATGCATGTAGGCATCAGTACATGTTCTATTTGAGAACAACGTGAAGTGGTGTCGAGTGAGACATTAAATTGAACCGACCAGGAATGTCAAAGGTGAGGGCTTATAGGCACATAGCCAAGACGACCCACGAGACGAAATGTCCTAAAGAAAAAAAACTCAAGGAGAAAGACTGGCTGAATTGGGGATGGCACGCTGATTTCCCCTGATTTCCTTCCCCTCTTCTCTCTCATGTCTCTGAATCTCCAGTCAGTGTCAGCCAGTACATCTGCCCTTGGCTCTGTATGGTTGGTTTGTGGTTTGTCTCTACGTCTCGACAGCATTTTCTCCGTGTCCCCCCTTGGGCTGCCTGGGGATTGCTTTTTTGTTTCAAATCGCGACCGAATCTGGCATGCAGGTCTAGGGGAAAGGGGGGGGAGAGAGATGGCTAGCTGGGTAATGTTGAATATTGGGACAATCCAGAAACATTTGATTGTCTGGTAACGAGGCCAATGCTTCCCTTATCCTCCTTCTTGCTTATCTTCGTGTTATGGGTTTAGGTTGCAAATACGTGGGACAGCTTCTGCTCATCTCTCCTGCTAGTAAATAGTCAGGGGTCGCTGTACCTGCATTCTGCTTGCTGCACACACTCGGAGCCTTGCTGCAAGGTCTCCTTCCCTTAAAGTTCACGATCCTCGATCTGGTGTTTAGAGGCAACTTATAGTATAGGCGGTGTCGGCTATTATGCACAACACAATCTACACACCCCCGAAAAAACAAGGGCGAGGATGAAGGGCAAGTGTAATCACGGCTTGTATATCTAGCTTTTATTTTCCCAATATTTCGAATAATACCCCATCGCCCAGTCAGGCACCCGGCATCGTGATAACCAAACCCTAATTAAACCCTATGTCCTTTTGCCTACTTCCGCATCAAACAACTTTGTTGGCCAACAAACCTCGCTTACACTTTTCCTATCACCTAGACTCTTTTCTGTCTCGCACTTTTATCTCCTCTCCCCCCTCACCTCTGCTTAATTGCCCCCAATCCCCCACTTTTGGTTTGAATATTCCTCGTTTCTGGCCCCATGACAGCTAAAGACAAGATCGCTGCTAGCTCCAAGCTCAACTAGCTAAGAAGCTTCACCGCTACTTCCACAGTAAGCAAAACAAGGCCAAAGAGAGACCGCAGCAAGACTAGACAGCACGGCACACAAGGCGGAGGCCACCTCTGCACACGTTGCCTTCTAACGGACACCAGTTGCATTTCCGGGCTAATAAAAACAAATAATAGATGGGAGAATCATGGGGGGATGGGGATAAGAGTAGAGAAGACGGTGATAATACTACAGCGGGCCCAAGAAAATAAGGAAACATGCTATTCGTTTTCTCTCGGGGCTTTTGTTCTTCTCTTCCTTTTTTGCTTCCTTTCAAACTTCGTGATTGAAAGCTCGTAAAAAAATAGACCAAAGGAAGACAGGAGACACTGCCTTGTGCCATGTCGTTGGATAACACCGCATACAGCATACAGCTACCCATCTGCACACGGCTATGCTCATCAGGGTCACCAGATGCATGCTGCAAACACAAGGCGGTGCAACACACAGTCCGCGAATGTAAAGACGCAGCCCGGCGACTTGGCCAACTTTTCTTTTTTCTTCACATGACATGCAAGAGAAGTGAAGAGGCAGAGGCCGACGGATAGGCTGGCTGGAGGAGAGGGAAGACAGACTGGCAAATAAACGGGCTCTTGACTTTTGGCACCATCCTCTACACAGTCCCCATGTCTGCCGCTAACAACCATCCTTAAACTGCCGTGCTATAACTGTATACACACTGTTAAAACAGGATACTAACCTGTTTTCCCATCTCTTCCCTCCTTACGCATAGAGATGCGCAGATCTGTAGAAACTGTATTACCATTTTATATCCCTTTTATATGCAGCCACCCACTCACTCACCCCTTCCCGGATGCACCTACACCTTTTCAAATGCCACCGATTTAGGCAGGCGGAAGCTGGCACAGAACATGCTCTTCTTCGGCGCCACATCGCGCACATCGTGAATATGCACTTGACCTTCCACCGTTCCATCGCCCACGGCTAGTGTGACACCAATCTCCTCTCTAATTCTCTCGACAATATCCGCATATGCTGCCGACTCGTCACCCTTGACCGCAAAGCAGTGCACGTGGACTATGGGCATCTGTTGCGCACCGTCAGCAAAGACGGCCTCGTGGCCGGCATAAATTCCGCGGAAATGATGCAGGAATGTAGTGGCTGATGCAGGCAGGTTCATGACGAAGTGGTTGACGACCGGTGGAACAGGCACGGTGCGCGCGGGAGGCACTTGCTTGCCGGCTTGCCGGTCAGAGCGCGATTGCTTGGTTGCAACGGTGGCTACGGCGCCAGCACGGGAGGCTTCGATGACAGAAGAGGCAGCAAAGTGGATGAATTCACGTCCGTCCTGATTGAAGGGACGGACAAATTCGCCAACCTGTGCAGGGCTTACAGTTAACAATGGCAATGCCCTGGCTTTCAGTGTGGTCTGCAAGGCTGTCTTGTGGAGAGACCACATACCTTGTTCTTCTTGACGGCTAGCTCCATGTATTTGTAGCTTTCGGGGTTAAAATCATTCGCCCATACAAAGACGCCCTTTTTCCCTGCCGGGACGGCAAAAGGCCCAATACCTGCCATGACATCGGCGACCACCTCGCCTGGCTGGAACATGTTGATCAAACGGGTGTGTTCCGTCTCTAGCTTGCTGTTCCAATACACTTTGGCATAGTCAAAGGCGAAGACGCAGCCGTTCTCGTGGACTTCGACATTGAGGTCGTCCGGGCCACGGAGCACTTCATAGGCAAATGTGCGGAACTGAGACTCAGCACCGACGTTATCAACCTTGTTGATGACGGTACGCACGCCGCTGTTCTTCTCAGCAATGACTTGCGCGATTACAGATTTGTATGGCAGATATCGCTCACGTAGATTAAGATGCACTATTGTGCACGTGATGTTAGAATGTAGCGTTTGTATTTCCAGGGAACACATCGTAGGGGACTAACCAACTTGGCCGACAGAGTTGTATCCCGTGGGGATCTCGTCATGGAGATCCTCTGGTATTATGGAAGAAATAACATCGACTTGGACCTGAGTTAGCATGCAAAAGTGCCGCAAGCGCCAAAACAGACTGCGGACAATATGACCTACGGTAGCTCCAGTAGTCGTATTGTAGCTTCAACTCATATGGAATCACACAGAGCTCGTCCGCCTTGACACCCTCGGCTAGCACGGCACCATACGTTGAAGCGTCTATTTCTTGTCAGCCAAGTGCACGTTGAGTCAACCGCCTTGCTTCCATGCAGCACGTTGCTATACACACCTTCCGGCTTTACATTCGGCTTAAGCAACAGACACTTGCCGCCCTTTTGCGCAGCTTCAGGTCGAGGATCTGCTGCAATAGGCGAAAGCCGCTCGAGCGCAAGCAGCTCGTTGTTCTTTTCCATCAGCTTGCGGTACTTGGAAATAGTCTTGTTGTCCTTGATGGTAGCGGCCGAGATGTTGAACGTCTTGGAGAACAGGCTCTTATCAAGCGTTTTCATGGCCCGTGCCAGAGGTGCCCGGAGCGGCAGCATGGCAGCTTCTTGGTCTTGGTCCTTGAGGGCGTGGAACGCTTTGGTCAGTCTTCTCTTAGCTGTGTTTGGAGAGGGCGGTTGTTCATAGTCAATCGATCTCTTCATGGGACTGTTTATACGGCGCTGAGGAGATGGCATCGAGAGCGGGAAATGAAGGTGAGCCAATGGCTATAGATACAAGCCGCTGGAGAAAGTGATAGCCCTTGGAAATAGGTCGGACTCACCGTCATAGTGTGAGCAGATAAAGTTTTGCTTTTTGGTGTTTAGAGCGTCCAAGTGTTGTTGCAGGGATTTTAATTGACGGCCCAAGTCTTTTATGTGGAGGTTCCGAGGTGTAGGACAAGGCTGAGAAAAATTCCGAAGAGGGGCTCCTTTGCTTGGGATTCTGGCAGCCTCGTGACACGTTCACGGCATCAAGTCGCGTCACCCTGCGTATAGAAGAATAGTATAAGTTCAATTTGGGGGATATCCTAGAAAAAAAAACAATGCTAAGGGAATAAAAACTATGATAAAATGCACATGGAAAAAAGAATGAAAGGCAAAAGAAAAACGCCATCAAACTATACCAGACACCGTCATAAGAACAAAAGAATACAATGAAGCCCGTGTTACGGGTGAAGGCGCAATGCTAACAGACGCTATGGTGGTGTGCGGGCTGAACTATATCTACTGGTCCCACTGTGTTCCTGCCCTGCCTCACCACCTTTCATGCTCGGCGTCAAACCGTAATAGCCCGATTTGCATATACGCCTGCAATTCGGGTTGCCTTACGGGGAGGCAATCTCAAAAAAGGGTGCTTTTATTTGCCCTTGCGTTGCTCGGAGCTTGCAAAGCCGCGCAAGCCGCGCAGGAACACCTGGTATCCCACGCCAGAGTTGTCCTCCAAGCAGAACATCTCGGACAGGCGAATCTGCCACGGAGGGTAGCCGGCAAGCTCAATGTACGGCGAGAAAATGAGCAGCAGATCAGGCTCGCTCATAATTCCCTCGGACAGCTCAGCATCCAGAAGCTCAATGTTTATATCAGCAGGTGAAATTTTGCCCTTTTGGCACATGTCGGCCAGGGTCTTGGTCAGGTCAACAATGGAATCACGGCCATCCTCCTCCGAGACAAGGAGAAGAGTAAGGGCATTACCAAGACGTTGGGTGTAAAGGCCAGTACCAGGAGAAGAAATGGACTCCAAGTGCGGGGCGTTGACGGTTAGGGCGGGGTAATCAACGCCATAGTAAGTGTCGAACTTTTGAAGAATAGCACGGTGCAGCTGAGGCATATAGCCCTTGAGGACTCCTACAGACCATCAGTTAGATTGGGTATGTCTTTTTTTTTTTTTTCCTTTTCGGGTCGCTTTAATCAAGTTTGTGTTTGCCAACATACCGGTACGCTCGTAGATAGACAGCAAAGGAATTCCAGCACACGCCGTCCACACAGCTAGATCAGACGCATCATTGATCAGACGCTCCAAATCAGTAGCACGTCCTACATGTTCCATTTTAAGGATAGCACTAAGATGCTTAGGCTTCTTGGCCAACGGCTTGACATCACGCTCAATCAGAGCCGGTGTACGATGGTGGTAAAACAAGATCGACAGCGTACGGTAGGCGACAATGTGCCAGATCTGGCGCAGACGTAGGTACAGCGAGAATATCGAGTGCATAAGGGTGAAGATCAAAAAGTGAAGCTGCCGACGTAAGAAGCGACGCAGGCCAAAACGCGGCGCATTTGGACGGGCCTTAGCCCATGGGTTTCCATCGTCGCCATCGACGTCATGGAGATGACGCTATAGAAAAAAACAGAGACTGTGGTTAGCAGAGACTTTTGAAATGGAGAGTGTGGGGGGGCAAGATGTGTAAACAGCAGGCTGATGGAAGAGACTAACCATTACTAGCGCCTTCCGTTGCTCGTCGGTCAACAGCGTGTGGTTTCTTTTTGCATCTTCGCGATATGTCTGCCGCTCCCTAAGACTAACAGGCATGGCTGTCAAGCAAGATGCACGCTGTACCAGATGCGTGTCCGTGTATGTGTATGTGTATGTATGCTCTATCATGTTGCGCGACACATGACTCACATAGCCTTTAGTTGGTGCTTGACGTTCTCATACACCAAGAACGTCACCCACGTTGCTGGCATGACCCGCAGCACTGCCGGCCCAAGTCCGCGATAGAACCCCCTTAGGCCCTCCTCGCGATAGACCCTACCAGCCACACCAGCAACGCCTTTGCCAAACCGCTTTTCTGAGTCATAGTTCTGCATGCGTGCACGTATGACCTGATATGGATACGTGGCTGCGCCCGCAACAAGCTTTGCTAGAGTTGAGATTGCCAGTGTCGCTTGAACATCCAAGCGCTGGAGATGTTGTCCCCTGCTTGGGTTTGTAGCAGAAATATCAATGCTAGACCCATTAGGACCACCAGGCTGCGTTGCAAGATACACCCGTTTTAGCGGATCGTATACAGCAAACTGCACTGCTCCGTGTGATACGCCCATTAGGCTGACCAGCACGCCGCGGTAAAAGCCCGAAAGGCCTTCTGTGTGGTAAATGGCACGCACGCCCTGGGACATGCTTTGATACGCACCCTCAGAGGCCCGATCAGACGAGAGCATGCGTGTCTTAAGCACCCATATCGGATTTGTGAGCATGGTAGTCGTAGCACCCGCCACAGCGGACGCAAGAAAGTGATCGTATGGCGCAAGAAAGTCGCTATCGCTATGTGCATGAGCGTGATATCTATCAGCCCGGAGCGACACAATCAGCTGTTCAGCCTTGGCTTTGAAGAAAAAGAACGACGCCCACCCAGCCGCATTTCCTACTAGGTTCGGGGTTAGACCGCGATAGAAGGCACGCATGGGCGTGTCATGAGCTACAAGGCTCCGCAAAACCCCAAGTGTGGTTAGCCCTAGCCTTCCGCCCGTAGCCGTGGCACTGCGATATACTGTGTGTGGGTGGAGGCCGAGTTAGCATAGGGGGTCTTGAAGCAGAGGCAAAAGGCATTTCACGTACTCTGCATTCGAGTCTTGACAATATCCAACGGATGAACGACGAGCGTAGCCACAGAGCCGGCCATCAAGCCGGCTATAGACTCGATGGAGGCAGGAGAAAGTGGGCTTTGGGATGACATCTTGGGGTTGGTGGGCGTTGCCAGAGCAGAAAACGAAGTACCCAGGAGGAAAAGAGCTAAGAATAGATGATGGGCTGTCGTGATTTCATGGCGTCATGATGGAAGCTGGTCGTTGTTTAGTTGCTTTGGCTGTACGAGAGGGAAGGACTTGGGAGGTGAAAGAAGCGAGGTTTGGCCTCGTCAAAAAGTGAAGTTTTTTTTTTGAAGAGGGGGAGGGGGTTCGATCCCAAATTCGTAATTGCTAGTTTTGATAGTGACACTAAGGGTGGGCAGGCAATAACTGCAACTACGGCTGAAGATCTACGGCTAGAAAAAAAAAGATTTTAGAAATAATTATTTATTTCTTGCATTCTTCATATCACGATTCAAGAGGGCCAGACGTCTTTCTTTTGAGATTCTCATTAACAACAGGCTCCTCTGTGGCCAAAGTGCGCTTCATGCTCCCTTCCCATCCCTTACAGTAATTGTACAAACGGAGCATCCGTCCATAGTATAGCCTTCGCAAAGAAGCTATCGCTGGACCTGCTTCCTTATTTCCTCCGCCATGCTTCCAGTCCCACCCAGGGTGCGTAATGTATTTTTGTTACAGTCATTGGAGTTGTGCCCAGTTCTGTGCTTGCTGTCTTCACCGCGCCTGGTGATGTCAGCTGGTCATGCATCGCCGTCTTGTCTAGCTGCTTATGAGAGGGGAGACAGGAGGCTAGAAGATTAGTTAGTACGCTGTCCAGATATGTATGGCGGTCGGAGAAATACGGACCGGATGATAGAGGGGCGAGGGTGGCTGCGCGTCAGACCTAGAGTCACATATGTATGTTAGCAAGGCAGGTAGGTCGTCGTGGGTCGTGGATGGCTGCACGGAAGCTCGCTCGCTCTCGATGCTGTGCATACCCAGGTACAGAATGAAGGGGATGTATCCGCTACACGGCAGGCAAAGAGTCAGTTGAGTCTATCTGGAGATTCATTTGCTGTGCACCAGCTACTCACTAGTGAACGACGACCTGTGAGACGTCAATCAGACGGCCGATGCGCTCCTTGGACTCCTCGGAAAGGGTGAACATGGTGGGCGTGGTTTGTCAATATGCAGGAGCACGAGCGCGTAGAAAGAATAAGCTTGCGTTTAGCAGTAGCCTATGAAAGTCTCGTACAGTTTCAAGACGCGTTGTAGCAGACCTAAAACTCGAGGAGTGGTGCGGTCGGCGATGCTGTGCAGAACCCTCCAAAACTTTTCCAGCCTTGTCACAAGGCGAGGAGGGTTAGACCTAACCCTAACTAGCGGCTCCGTTTCTAAGTTGCCATTTCCGGTGCGAGGAGTTGTGCTGCAGCCACTATGACGCTTTGTGCAACAACAAAATTACTATGGCTCTTGGTGACCAGAACCATGTCATCAATGTCGTGACCATAGAGACCCATGACGGTCTGACTTCTATATAAAATCTGTGTCGGTCAGGGCGAATCCTTCTCTCCCACGATGTCTTCATTTCAGATTACCACGGAGTACATCTCCGCCGGTGCCAACAGACACACGGCTGTAGCTGATTGGAGCCCCCAAGGGACGCTGGCATTCGGCGCAGACGTAAACATTGCGCTCTGGGAACCTAACGTAAGTGATACATAGCTGCACTGCTGTCTTTTGACTGCCACTAACAAGTTGCCATTGCTTAGAGTTCGGTCCCACGAGGTGTCTCAACGCTACTTAGAGGACACAAGGAAACCGTCAAGGCCATCAAGTTTCTACCCCTTCCAATCAAATCATGCTCAACACCAGCCGAACAGTTCATGGTCTCTGGGTCCGACGACAACTCGCTTAGACTTTGGTCTATCAAGCATGAAACCGGAAGCCATGAAACATTGCAGGTCCTAGTAGACCACCAAGCTCCTATTCACTGTATAGCGGTGCTCAAATCTTGCTCGTATGGAAAAGGCGTGTATCTCGCCTCAGGCAGCGCCGATGCCACGATAAAGCTGTGGAGATTTGAGGACCGCCAGCTAAGGCTTGTGCAAAGCATCCAGACAACGCCAAGATACTTTCCTCTAGCACTGGCTCTGAGCTCTTTGGACGAGTCAGGCGACACCCTCATACTAGCTGCAGCTGGCACCACGACGTTCATCCAAGTCTTCGTCGCCAACGTGTCTAATCCAGAAAGCCTGGAGTTTAGCTTACAGACTACCCTTGCAGGCCATGAGGGCTGGATCCGATCACTAGAGTTTGTGCGTGAGGTTGATAGTGACCCATGCAGCGATTTACTCATGTCCTCTGCCAGCCAGGACAAGTACATCCGTATTTGGCGAGTGCACCAGGGTACCCAAGCCCCGGCAAAGCCATCATCTGAGACTGATCCCTCACGGCAGCATTTGGTCCCGGGCAAGTCGCCATCAAACAAAGCGCACGTCTTGAAGGCTGGATCTAGGGATTTCACCGTTACCTTTGAGGCTCTTTTATTGGGCCACGAAGACTGGATTTACAGCGCGCAATGGCTCTCGCAGCCAAACCAAAAGCCCAGGCTTCTCTCTACCTCCGCGGACAATACCCTGGCTATGTGGGAGCCTGACGCAGACTCTGGTATCTGGATTAGCATGGTTCGCCTTGGAGAGATTAGCCGTGAAAAGGGCGCTACGACCGCGACAGGCAGCACAGGAGGCTTCTGGACAGGTCTATGGAGTCCTGACGGCAAATCTGTAGTATGTCTAGGCCGCACAGGTAGCTGGAGAAGATGGAAATACAACGACTCAACCGACCAGTGGCACCAGGAGATTGGCATATCTGGCCACGTAAACTCTGTGACGGGCATTTCTTGGGCTCGCAGCGGCGCCTATATTTTCTCCACGTCTTCGGATCAGACCACGCGTCTACACGCACCATGGAAGGGGGCAGTTGGCCAAAACACGTGGCACGAAATGGCGCGGCCGCAGATTCATGGCTACGATCTCAACTGCATTGATAGTCTCGGTGATCGCCAATTCGTCTCAGGAGCCGACGAGAAGCTGATGCGTGTTTTCACCGAGCCCAAGGCCGTCGCTTCCCTATTAAATCACCTGACGGGGACCGAAGTCGCTAGCGATACTATGCCGGACTCGGCAAACATGCCCGTGCTAGGCCTTTCTAACAAAGCCATCGACCCTGGAGACATAGGCGATCAACAGTCGGAGGCACCCAGAATATGCAGGACAGCCTTGGACATTGACCACCCTCCCTTTGAAGACTCGCTTTCGCGGTACTCTCTGTGGCCCGAAGCCGAGAAGCTGTATGGTCACGGCTACGAGATATCATGCTTGGCTAGCAGCCACGATGGTAGCTTGATTGCTAGTGCGTGCAAGGCCACATCGACGAACCATGCTGTTATCCGACTATTCGAGACAGCCAAATGGACCGAGATTCGACCACCGCTTATGGCTCATTCTCTAACGGCGGCACGTGTGCGGTTCTCTCCTGACGATGCCATGATTCTCTCCGTTGGTAGAGATCGCCAGTGGGCGGTCTTTGCCAAGGGAACTGGGGAGGCACTGGCGGAAACAGAGACCAAGCAAGAAGCAGAGGCCCATTTCGGCCTTAAGCAGGCCAACCCCAAGGGCCATTCGCGCATGATTCTCGATGCAGCCTGGGCACAGTGTCTTAATCCGCGTGGATTTGCCACAGCTGGCAGAGACAAGAAGGTTCATTTATGGGTCGAGAAGAACGGCGTCTTTGAGCTAGGTCACTCTCTGGCCTTTGATAGCGCTGTGACGGCAATTGACTTTTCTTCCCAGTCGCATAATGCAGGAAAACAGATTCTCGCAGTGGGGACTGAGGCTGGCAATATTTCAGTCTGTATGCTGTCGTTCGGCGAGACGATTGAGGTCGTCTCTAACACGGCCTTGGGCCCAGAGTAAGTTTTAAATCCCTATATCCAGCGAATGAGTGCGTAGCACGACGTTGTCCTAACATATCTCCCTAGATTCTGTCTTCCAAAGCCGGTGTTACAGCTTGCCTGGAGACCCGTAGAGAGTTCTGAGGCCTTGGACGAATGGCCTACATCTTATTTATCTGTTGCTGGAGAGGACAGCTCTTTGCGTATCTACGTGCTGACTAACAAGGGAGACTTGTAACGGTGAGGTCAGAGCCTAGGACCTGGGGTCACCAAAAAAAAGAAGAAGAAGAAAGGAGCTTGTATTACTTGCAATACTCTAAGAACTAGCCGTATATAGCCACCCCTTTTTTAAAAGACATTAAAAAGTATTATTAAAGCTTTGTATAAAGCAATCCGTAGGTGTCGTGCTACATTAAACCACCGAATCCATACCGACTTGCCGCAAGTAGACATCATGCCGTTCAGTTCTATGACCCTGTTTTCTAGATGTCCAAAGGGAAGCCCATCGAAGCAAAGCATTAGCTTGAGCATGTGCCGACCAGACTAGCACCAGCCAACTCCGACATCCATCCCCCACCCATCTCCCCTCATCCCTATTACCCCTACAGCTCGCAAGGAAAAGCTAACCGTGCTCCCTATAGCTCAGATTTGGCAACACTCCCAGCTCCCGCCGTAGCTACGTTTACCACAGTCTGCGCTGCCGTCTTAGCCAATGTCACAATATCACTGGCTTCGTCGCCATGCGCATAGAACCAGGCACGGTTGACGAGGAATTTGATATGTTGTGGCAGGTACAAAAGAGTTGCAAGGCTGAGAAGGCTGAGGCCCAGGAACAAGACAGAGTCTAGAAATATTGTAGATGTCTATGTTAGTCATACTTGGACTGTAACAGAGTTTAGGATGTGCCAGTATCGCCATGCGGTCAAGACTGTGGCTAGGATAAAACAGAGCTGGGAAAGCCCGCCTCGCCGCAAGTGGAAATGCTTTGGGGGAAAGCATGAGAGCAATACGCACAGAATAAGAATCTTTCGAATGGCGTCCACATGTTCACTGCGAAGCTGACCTCAATTTGGTACATTTTGCGGTTAAACCACCTAAGAATCGGGCTTTGTGCCATTGTGTAAGGCCTAAGAGAAGAGGAGTGTCGAGGGTCGAAAAATATAGAGCGGCGAGATAGAAAGAAATAAGCCAAAAAGACAGCGGCAGGTGTCGAAGGTCGTCGCGTTTGTTGAAGTATTGCGATCGATGCTTGAGGAGAAAAAGGAGGTCGAGAACAAGGAAGATGTCACCCAGCGCCGGGCGGTTTGCCGTACAATTTTTTGCTTGATAAGAAGGATGGGACAGATATGTATCGCAGTAGAATAGATGAGCCAGTCAAAACAGATTGATGTCGTGCTCACAAAAGGTAGAAAGACAATGTGTGTTATTGTTGTTATTGTATGGACAAGCCGCTACTTCAGCTTATCTGGATATGTCTCCCTGTACTGGCATGCTACTCTTATTGGCTCGATAATACAAGCCTCTGCTTATCTTTGTGGGGCTAATCCTGGTGAGCTCACCGAAAGTTACTGAGCTTTGCCGGTCACCGAGGCTTCACTGCACACCGAGAAACTCGATTTAAGCTACACCAACCAAACTTTTGTTCCTTGCACTACTCTCCGATCACGACTCCCCGGATGCTCTTACATTACTCTATTATATACCTCTCTCGATTGCAGCCTGCTTCCCTAGTTCAACCGTTCCAAAACCAAAATGGCAGCCATTATTGGCACACTCGCCGGTCGTGTAACCCCATCCAGCTACATAGCACTCCCAAACGCTCTCGTAAGGCCGTTCTCTGTCTTTACAGTGCTATTTGGGAAACATACCCAGCTCCCACCTCGACCAAAGCCCCCGCCGGAGAGCGAGATCGAAGAAAGCTTCCTCAAAGGCAGCGGGCCGGGCGGGCAGAAGATTGTGAGTTTGGGCGCATGGCCTTCCCGGAGTATCACCTTACCTCTTACCACTCCCACGCACAGTCACACTTGTCCGGCGCTGAAAAGCTAATCCATTCAACTTGCTTTTGCGTTGATTTAGAACAAAACTAGTTCCGCTGTACAACTCAAGCACATCCCCACCGGGATTGTTGTCAAATCGCAAGCGACTCGCTCCCGTACCCAGAACCGCAACATCGCACGCGAACTACTAGCACAACGCCTCGACGAATTGTACAAAGGCGAGAATAGCCGGACAAACATTGTCGCTGAGATAAAGAAAAAGAAGCAACAGAGCGCAGCAAAAAAGAGTCGCCGTAAATACCGCACCCTTGAATTACTCAAGGCCAGTGCACATAGCAAAATGCAGCAGAGTGACAAAGAACGGTCGGACTCGGATGCAGCACAGGATGATGGGGCCCAATCAGCGGAGCCACACGAGAGCGGCTTCGATGATGGAATACCCGGGAATCCAGAAGAAGGCACTGCTACTGCTGCATTCAACCCTCGGCCTTCATCCCCAGTAGCAGCTAAGCAATCCCCCTAGCTGCTTAAGTCTGAATCATCTTCTCTTCCCTCCCCCTCCCCCCCTCCTCTCCTTTCCTGTCTGACCAAGATGCCACAAATCCCTTCCATCATTACCAGCCCATCCATCTATCCATGCATGCTTAACACACTTTTAGCAACCCATTCGTCCTCCCTCTATACAGATCTACTTTCTTTTACCTCTTCCCTCACTTGTCCAGACATATTCACATGCGCATGTTCAAAATCACAGAGCACATTAGTGCTTGATAAAGAGACTCTGGAAAAAAAAGGACATCAAGAATAAATCCAGATAGCTATAAGAAACACTAAACGTAAAGCATGAAAGGTTGCGGCAATAATAATAAAAGAGGTAGCGACCGATTTCCCAGTAGACCAAAAGCTTTTGAGTCAGGATCAAAGTCGTCATCGTGCAGGGTACGTAGGCGGAAGATAAGGAGCCTCGCCCGAGTCTGTTCGACATGACTAAGGACAAAGTCTTGGGGTAGGTAAGAACAATGAACATGGCGGCAGAAGTACTCGCGGAAGCAAACTGCCACCTTCCAGTCCAAGAGTCAGGCAAAGGCGGAGAGACAAGGTAAAGAGGTGATTGTGAACTTGTATTGTTGCGCTGCAATTGACCAGGGCCCTCCAGTTAGCCCCCCGCATTACTCTATATAACAACCCTAACGACCAACAACTTACACACCTTAGAAGCACTTGCGGTGAACGATCGAAGGACCGCTCTCGTCGTACTCCTGCTTGGAGATCCACATCTGCTGGAAAGTGGACAGCGAGGCCAGAATGGAACCACCAATCCAGACGGAGTACTTGCGCTCGGGGGGAGCAATGATCTTGACCTTCATGGAAGAGGGAGCCAGAGAGCTGATCTCCTTCTGCATACGATCCGACAGGCCAGGGTACATAGTAGTACCACCAGACATGACAATGTTGCCGTACAGGTCCTTACGGACATCGACGTCACACTTCATGATAGACTGCCAAGTAGTGACGTGGATACCGCCGCTTTCCAGACCCAGGACGGAAGGCTGGAACAGAGCCTCAGGGGCGCGGAAACGCTCGTTGCCAATGGTGATGACCTGGCCGTCAGGAAGCTCGTACGACTTCTCGAGGGTGCTGGAGTGAGCAGCGGTCTGGATCTCCTGGTCAAAGTCCAGGGCGACGTAGCAGAGCTTCTCCTTGATGTCACGAACGATTTCACGCTCGGCAGTGGTAGAGAAGGAGTAACCGCGCTCAGCCAGGATCTTCATGAGGTAGTCAGTCAGGTCGCGACCAGCCATGTCGACACGGGCAATGGCCTGGGGGAGGGCGAAACCTTCGTAGATGGGAACGACGTGAGTGACACCATCACCGGAATCCAGGACGATACCGGTGGTACGACCGGAGGCATACAGAGACAAGACGGCCTGGATAGAGACATAGAAGGCGGGGGCGTTGAAAGTCTCGAAGACAATTTGAGTCATCTTCTCACGGTTGGACTTGGGGTTGATAGGGGCCTCAGTCAACAGCACGGGGTGCTCCTCGGGGGCGACACGCAGCTCATTGTAGAAGGTGTGGTGCCAAATCTTCTCCATGTCATCCCAGTTGGTAACGACACCGTGCTCGATAGGGTAGCGCAGAGTCAGGATACCTCTCTTGGACTGGGCCTCGTCACCAACGTACGAGTCCTTCTGACCCATACCAATCATGATACTGCATCGTGGGAGGTTTGGTTAGCTACTGTGATTGCAGTTCAAAACGCGGTGCTTCATTTCCTAGCTCCTTCTTGGAAGGGTGGCCAAAGCGGATCACCGCTTCTAGGCCATGCAGACAGAAGAGCTAAAAGGGGGGCGAATATTGGCGAGAACTTACCCATGATGTCTGGGACGACCAACAATCGAAGCTATGACATAAAGTTAGTTGATCGTGAATGATAAAACACCAGCTTTCAATGCGCTATCATTGGATATGCTGATTGGGCTGTGATTTGGGTGTGGCTGAAATGGCCAGCTATCAATATTTAAAGCGGGGTACAGGACAACTTACGGAAAACAGCACGAGGAGCATCATCACCGGCGAAACCGGCCTTGCACATGCCGGAACTGTAGTATTTGTTAGAAAACCGGTTGAAAACAATCATTGTATGCTGTCATGTTGAGACGTAGCCATTGTTGTTTCGAGGCGGGACAACATTGGTGAACAATGGCTAGTTGAAGATAGGGGGGGAGGGGTTTGGTTCGGAAAGGCTTAGGCTCATTGTTGAGAACAAGAGCAAGATGAATTAGCTTACCCGTTATCGATGACGAGGGCAGCAACTTCCTCTGTTTGGGGAATAAAAAGGCCAGTTAGCTTCAATTCATCAAGTAGCCCATTGTCTCCACGATAGCCGCTGATGATTTGCAGACGCAGCACCGACAACAATCGCAGTGGCCATCTAGGGGGCTTCTAGCTAAATCTAGCACAATGGCTACCAAAACACCAGATAGAGCAAAAGAGGGCGCAGGTACAAACTCACCTTCCATTTTGGCGGCTGTGGATTGGTTGAAATAGAGTAAAAAGAGACAAATACAATATTAAAAGAAGCTCACACGATATCCTGATCGAGCAAGCAGACAAGAAGATGAAGAAAGATGGATGGGATGGTTATGAAGACGAGGCTGTTCACAGAGCTTGAAGGAGGGAAAAGAAGGAAGAGAAATAGAAAGAGGTTCAAGTTTACTCGGGGGTCGCAGCTGAGCACGAAATGCATTGGGAGTGGTCCAAATTTATCTAGTGGGGAGGCCAACAAAGATGTACAAGACAAGCCTGCCCGCCTCTATTGTGTCCGTGCTGGCAGTGCCAGCGGACGCAGGCTTAGGTACCTCATGCGACCGTGGTCCAGCCAAACAAGCACTAAAAGGTGCAAAAAGATACATGCCATCCACAGTGTCCCGCCTGGCCGCCAGGGGAAACGTCTCTCGCACAGTATACAAGAGCCCCTGAGTTGAAAGTTATTTGCTAGGGCCTCAGCCGGGGCCCCAGGCTTCACTTGGTCACCCACAAAGGCTACTGCTCGGTCTCTTCAGGGGGCCAGCCCCGCCCCAGCCCCTAAACACTCGGTACTCAGTGCGTGGTGGCTGGGAAGGAGCTACCGATACCGTACTCGCCGGGTGCATGCCTCTGCAAAAAGGTACACGTCCACACAGTGCCGCATGTTTATCAGCTCGCTAGTAGGCTCTACTACAGCAACACCAGCGGCAGCCAGGCTTTTGATTTGCCTCCTAAGAGCTTTTTTTGCGTCTTGTAGCGGCTCCCTCCTTCCTCGTTTTCCCTGCCTGCTTGACTTGTTTAGGCTTAGAAAAAAGAGTAACACCAAAAGGACACGATAGCACAGATTGTTCTTCCGGGCAAGTGGGTAGCCAAGGCAGGAAGCAGGCTACTAGAGAAACAACTGGTCCACGCCAAGCTGTGTTTGTAGCGGGAGTTACGTGTGCATGTGCCTTGTGATATATACAACCCCAATGGAGCGAGCTTTTATCAAGACGTAAAATATATTCAAATCAAACCAAGCGAGCCTTTAATAAGCTGCCAAGTCTAGCCACTGTTGCTTCTGCCTGGCTACAGGAAGGAAAGTAGGTCATTCGCAAGGCATCCAAATACCAGTCTCGGCCAACACGCACGACGGGCACTACGGGGACAAGATGACGTCTTGGCACAACACAAGCTCCTCGACTCGTATAGTGTTGCGCGTCAACATGTGCGTTGTAGTCCCTTGGTGCAAAAGTTCACCGAAACCCCTATGGCGAATGACTGGCAACGGGCTTCCAAAGCTCGCCTTCCTTGATATGCCTGTGATAGTTGTCCTGCCTTCCCTTCCTCCCCCC
>NETT01000075.1:32365-64521 GCA_003449175.1 Ceratocystis smalleyi | reverse complement strand
CCCCCCTCCCCCCCCCCCCCCCCCCTTGTTCCAGTCCTCGCTATTCTTAAGGCTTCTTGTTTTCGGGCCTACCAGCTGGCTTCAGGAACTGTGGCATCGGCATTTTGCTCTTTCTCTTTATACCAACCATCGGTACATTTTTTATTTTCAATCCTTCATTTGTCTAATCATGACACAACTGGTCTAGTCTTCGTGGAATGTGCTCCAGGGATGCCTCTTTCCATCCTTCTATGGCCATGTCGTCGTATGGCGGGCCGTCAGGCTACCAAGATAACTACGCGTCTCTGTCTTCCATGGACTACAGACACCACGTCATATCTGCTGCCACTGGAGAAATCGACTTGTGCAGTGAGCACTCTGCCGATGACACCGCTAATACGAACCCCGACACCCTTACGCCCGCCCAGGCCCTCTTCTTCCTGCTCCGCCGCGCTCACCCCAACTACTATCTCGTGTCAGCAGCCAACCTCGACTCACTCGGCGCCATCTGCGCTCGTCTTGTTTCGTGCGTCCCTGGCCTGGGCGCCGTGGTTTCTAGACTGGACTTTGACAACGCAGTAAACGGCCTACTATAACAGAAGAAGGCGAGGGATAGGGGAACGAACAGCAGCGGTTTGCGTGCGGGGCTGGGGCCACGCAATACACACTACATGCATGCTGGCTCGGCTCTGGGGCTGCTGTAGGCTGTTTTCATTGGTTTGTTTTCTCTTCTGGTGCATTGGACAGTATCGTTTTGGAGATTGATTCCACATCACTTGCAGCACTGAATTCCCTGTTCTTCGTCCTAGTTTTATGCAACGTTAGTTTTGATAGTAGCACAATTTGTCCTTTATAAACGACCTGCACGAATGGCTCTACACCCTTACTTTGTATCTTGGGCATATGTCTCTTTTCTTTGTCTTTTGTTCTTGTTGGCAACAAGACAGAAAGATCACTTGCTGTGCATGTGAAGCTAAACGAGCTATAAACAAGCTGATATCACACTTGCAATGCTATCTATTGACAGGGGGGAGACCAGGAAGCCTGGTATCCTTGCCCGCTCTACAAACAACCAGCAGACGCCATCTTCCTTGCTCGCCATTCCACCTGAAGCGAGCAAAAGCCAAGACATGTTGGGAGGAGTAAGAGCTGGCGGGCCACGCAAACAGGTCCCAGATGAGGGCCAACCAACGCCGCCGAGTAGTAGGCTCGGAATTTTGATTTGTAGACGAGCCCCTGCTTGAACGACTACAGCAGTAAGCATCTTGGTGTCCATTCATTGACTCGACATCCATCTAGAATGCCACCAATACGGTGTTGTATGCATCGCTTTCTATCTAAAAGCAGCGTACATTGCGGACAACACGTGATCGCGTAACCGCATGGCCCTACCATAGATCCTGCTGTGACGTAGGCATTATTTTGCGTCATTTCGGCAGGCTTCACTCACGTCCCCTAATGTCATTGGTATGACGCAATAAGCTTCCGGTTTTACCTTCTGGGCCCGGCATCGTTTGGTGCTGTTTTGGCAGCCTTGACCGCTTGCCAGATATGCGGCACCCTTTCTCCAGGCCGCCCGGGAGGGGAGTGTGTCTTTCAAGGGCTTGAATGCCGGCTCCTCGCTGAATCTTCGAGCCTACAGCTGTGCGTTGTGTGCCATGGGGCAGAGTCGCAGATACTAGTAGGGTATGGTCCTCGGACCTCCGTCATCGACCGTCAGCCACGCTCTCTCTGGTGCTTTGTAGGCTGTTATCGACTCGGAAGCTGGCTTAGAGCAAGTCGGACAGCAACAAGGTTTACCTTTGTATTACGAACAGCCTCTGCCACGAGAACGAATGTGATCTATGGGAAGCGATGATCAGCACCGACCGCTCCGATGTCAAAGGCTGGACGGTGGCATTGCTCTACTAGATCTGTGAGGAATGTCGAAAGCCCAAGCGTAAGCGGTCCAAGAAAATCGCCGATCGGTATTGGCGGGACTTGAAGACGCTGTATCGCAGGCCTGACCAGGACAGCGTCGTCTCGACAGTATATCAGCGGTGTCCTCAAGGCTAAGTTCTTGTAACATCCAGCTTGCCATACGCTCTGGAACCAAGCATCCCAAACCATAGTAAATGCTGGAAACGCTCAGCTTGCAGACTTGGCGACGTGGCGCTCGCTGCTTCGAGGTGATGGAAATCCCGGGGCACGATAAACGGCGTCCTGCTATCCTGTGCGTACGTCGTGAATCGTTGTTGCTGTTGTTGTTGAAACGGCGCCTGTGCCATAGCAGTTGGCATGTCTAGCCAAGACTCGCTGCCCAAGTCAAAGCTGCTCGAGCTTGCAGCATCGACAGTGGGCTGTGCCAGCCTCGTTCTCTTTGCCGCTCCCTCCGCATTGAGCCAAAGGTGTCGGGGCTATCATTCCAGGCACCACTTTGCTTGCCTGGGCGGAGGAGCATGTTGCAGTTCCATGAGTATCGTGGGCCTTCCAAGCGCGCTCTTTATCTACATCATTGCCGCTGGCGTTGATGATGTGCGACACGCCAGGCATTGGACCTCGCCCAGATTCACGGATCCAGTAGTGCGCTGGATAGTCTGTCGTTTGAACTGCTCAACTTCAGAAGCCATGGAATAAGAAATGCGTTTGGGTGGCGAAGGGAATGGCGAGGAACTTGGTACGAAGCGTGTATGTGTATCGACAGCTGTGGTTGGTGGTTCCAGATCACACTCGCATTTCCTCCATAGCGTTGTTATGAGGAATGAGTTGCTTCGCGTCATCAGGCTCTATCCGCGCATAGAATATTCGAGCAGCTGTAAACTTGGTCCTTGTGGTTTCATTTGAATACATTGGCGTCTACTGGAATCACCAAGACCAAACGACGCAAATAGGTTCTCGTTCTTGTTGTTCCAAAGTTGATGAAGCAGGGGCTACTCCTCTGCTCATATATCCCCCCGACCCCATGGGCATGCATCTTGCATAACCGACACTATGATTGTACCGTATCTGTCTCGCCGTCCGACTTGTAGACACAACTATTCTCTAATCACAGCCTTCTTAGGGCTATCCTGCGCCTCTGTTGCACTACGAATACGCTCTGCTGCCCAAACTTCACACGAGCGTGAAACGCCTCACCACTCCCCGAGGACTTGAGCCGCCTACGCGACCCGCCTGATGGGTCGCCCGTGTTTGCGGAGTCCACCCTCCCACTTGAGCATCTCCATTGCGTTCAACTGAATCCCCCATGTCACCAGCATCCAAGAGTGCTGGTCTAACCACAGCACTTGCGCCAAAGACTTGGCCCGGTTGGTAACAACATAAGTAGTGTCGAAGTCCAAGTAGAATGTTTGCTCACGTGCATCAGCAAATCGCCACGCGAAAGGCTGGGATGAACTTGTCGCCTCTGTGCCTGTGCTGTACTAGCATGCGCATGCTAGACAGCTTGGCTTGGCCGACTGGACTGCTTGCACTAAGAGATACATCCACGATCCATGTAGAACTAGTAGCCAGCTCCAGGGACCTCCAGGGGGGTCTACACTTCTGTCTGCTACCAAGTCAGGAGCGCCATATTTCGTGTCCCGGTAGTTGATAGCTCGTCCCATGGATTTCTACACCAGACGCTTGGCCAACGAAAGGCCAGTGCGGCTTCGCCGCTTGAGGCCCGTGCCTCTTTGCCGGCAGTTTCAATATAGATATTTCTCTTTGAGCTTCATGCTACAACACCCTGCTTCTTGGGTTGTCCGCATCCTTGCTCCTTGCTCCTTGTTGCATGTGCCTGGCGCCATGCTAGACGAACAAACAAACAGGACCACCAAGACAGATACACGCGCAAGCACAAAGCAGGCCCCAGAGCGACAATGTGA
This sequence comes from Ceratocystis smalleyi, assembly GCA_003449175.1. Lineage (NCBI taxonomy): Eukaryota > Fungi > Ascomycota > Sordariomycetes > Microascales > Ceratocystidaceae > Ceratocystis > Ceratocystis smalleyi. Next base: position 60,700 of record NETT01000075.1, on the reverse strand, counting down.
TTCTTTCCTTCTTATAAGTAAGTCTCATATGGTTATTATTTATTTGTACTGCGACTTTTGCTAGCTATTCAACATTAACTTCATCGCTTCCTTGTGCATCATGAACCCGGATTCGTAACATGACCTCCTAATACTGGCCAGGGTTGGTGAGAGAGTTGGTGTTGGGGCTGGCACTGGACTCAGAGTAGTTGGGCGGTGGGGGGGGCTGGCTGTAAGCATCGGCAGTGGGAATCACTTCGTAGACCTTGTTGAACTTCAGGATCTGCTCAACAAGATTCTTGCCAGGGAAGTCCATGGAAATAACTCCAAGGCGAGCTCTCTTGAATCCGAAGACGAAGTCACCAACGCTGCCTCTCTTGGTCGCTTGCAGGAAGCTGCCGAGACGGCCATTCATGCCAGGATCAGCCTTATCGCCAGCAGCAACGCGAATGGGTTTAGCACCAACACTAACAGTCATGTCGGTGATGTAGAGCGTCTCGGGGCTCTTGCCAGAAAGACCTTCAATATGCTTCTTGACGACATGCCATTTAGCCCCCACTAGCAAGCTGCCAACTCCAAACTTGAAGTGGTGGTTAGAGACAAGAGGAGAGGTCCAGGGGAAGCCAAAAACGCCGCTGGGTTTACTGTCAAAGTCCTGCAAGATGAAAAGCTTGCCGCGGATGTCGCCAAGAGTCGGGAGAGTCTCAGCACTGCCTCTATTGTAGACGAACTGGGTAGAGCGATCGCCAATGGGGGTTCCGGGGCTCAAATATTTGTGAAGCAGGTTCGCAAAGGTCTGGGACATGTTAAACAAGGTGCTCTTCTGGATGCGTATGATGACAGCCTCGCGACGGTGCTCGCCGAGGAAGTCATAAATAGTGGACAAGACCTCCTCGAGGTTGTAGTTGGTGTTGCTGCTTCCGTGGTACACCATGAGAGTGTTGGCGGTAACCTGTAAGGTGATGTCGATGTATCTGATGCCGCCGATAAGCTGTTGGGCCAAAGGCACGTTCTGGCCCTGCAGACCGGAGTTGTCGAGCTTGTCCGTCATGGAATTATGAGTTCCGGGAATGGACAGGCTTGACAGAGGCGTGTTATCCGCGATGGGGTCCATCCAGTCGGCGCACTGGCCGGCACCGACGTCAAAGGACCACGGGTCATCAACATTGTTGAAGGTCCCGGCGTGGGTGAAGGCCAGAGAAGCCAGGGTTGCCAAGAGAGAAAAGCGCATGTTGATAACAGAGTGGAAGCAAGTGCTGGTACTAGACAAGCTCAGAGATAGGTAGCAGGGGAAGGAAGAGAAGAGAAGAAAGAAGAGAAGAAGAAGAAGAGAAACAGAGAAGAAGAGAAACAAAGAAGAAGACAAGAATGAAAAGGCTCGGTGAAGATGTGTTGATGAGGGAGAAAAGCAAATGTACAGCTTAGCAGCGGGCACGCTTTCGTCTTAATAGTCGAGGTCTGGCCCGGCCTTGCCTGCTGAAGTCTAACCCCCAGTGGTAGCGATAGCTATCATGACAGCCCAGCGACACACCCAGGAATCCCTCGCTGGTGGTCTAGGGCCAGAACAATGCTGGCCTCGCTCCTCTCTTGCTATTCCTGAGCGAGAATGAACAAAGGGCCTATGATTAGCAGGCATGAACCCCCGGAATATCTCAAAAACTCTAAAAACATGATGTAGCTGTCATGATCAATGCGTGTTTTTTCTAGTCTTTTTTCATGCTACGGCACAGGCATATATCCTGGGCAAAAACACATCTGCCAGGATCTCGGCCAGCTGCCCCCTGCCTGGCTGTTTATTTATACTGACATCCTTCTTGACCAGTCAAATAGATGTCCTACAAGGATCTGCCCTGTCATGGCTAGCTAGCTGGCTGGCTACCACGATATGCCCAGAGACCGACCAGAATATCTGTCAGGCTGTTCGACACCCACCACCTCGCTCTTCTGAATCAAAGAGCATGTGACTCACGCCGTGGTTGCGAGCCATCTATTTGGGTCAGCCTGGATCCAAGTTCCGATATATATAGATGGCCTGGTGGATGGGAGCTTGGACTCGCCACCACCACCAGACCAGGGTTATCTCTGAACAATACCCAAACTTCTTAGCCTGCCTGTTTCTGGGCATGTCAAAATGGCTCGCTTTCATGCTGAAGACCTGCAATCGCACATGGAACTATTTCGTCTTGGAGGACATTCCGAAGAGTTCCATGATGTCGTCTCGGCTCCTATCTTCACAGAAGACGTTGGCAAATCTCTTTTGGATTCTCGCAGCACAAAGCCTGACTCCGAGGGGAAAACGCTCCCCCAATACGGGCTTCTAGCCTGCGATGTCTCGAGTGAGAGCGAATCTAGCGAGCCCACCCGGTTGTTCTACAACGTCGCGGCTCCTTCCAGCGCTTTCATCTGCGGAAGCCAGGGCTCTGGCAAAAGCCACACCCTAGCAACGCTGTTGGAGAATTGTCTTGTTCGATCTGTCGCAAATGTTCTGACCAAGCCCTTGGCCGGCCTGGTATTCCATTATGACCTCTTCGTGTCGGACATGGGTGGTCTCCCATGTGAGGCAGCGTACCTGTCCTCCAACGAGAACGTCAAGGTCAGAGTACTCTGTCCACCCACAAATACAGTGGCGATCAAGGTGCGCACCGCCCGCCCCATCCTCTGTAGAGCAAAGAGTATCGCTAACACCCCCCCAAGAAGATATATGCCTGTCTTCCCCAAGTCTCGGTCCAAGAGCTCCGCTTCAGTCAAGACAACCTGAACACAAAGCGGATGCTCAATTTGATGGTAGCAAGCCCAGGGCAAAGCGGCCGAATGCCACTGTATCTTCACACCGTGATGCGCGTCCTGCGCGAATTGAGAATCAAACAGCAGCAGGGGGGAAGGGCCTTCAACTACCAAGAATTCAAGAATGCAATAAATGACGAACCCCTCACCAAAGATCAATCCGCTCCTCTCCAGCAGCGACTGGAAACGCTCGAAAGCTTTATGGTGAAGCAGAATGCATACACAAAAGTGACAACAAGCAAAAGCGAAACAGCCAATACAGCATCCGGCTCGGCCAATGACCAGGAGGGCATTGATTGGACACCAGTTGTAAGTCTGTCGACGCTCTTGCTTTGGCCTCAACTAACCGTCGACATTCTAGGGCGGCCAACTGACTATTGTCGACCTGTCGTGTCCATGTGTAACAGCTGAGCAGGCATGCTCTCTGTTTGACATCTGCCTTAGCCTCTTCCTAGAGCAAACCACAGACCTGGGACGAGTGATTGCACTTGACGAGTCACATAAATACATGAACAACACCGATGAAAGCAAAGTCTTCACGGAATCTCTTTTGTCCGCGATCCGCTTACAGCGCCACAACGGCACCCGCATCGTAATATCCACCCAGGAGCCCACAATATCCCCTGATCTACTGGACCTCTGCTCCATCACCATTGTCCATCGCTTCACCTCCCCGATTTGGTTTCGGGTTCTCCGGGGCCATTTGGCGGGTGCTTTTGAGACTGGCAGCCAACATGAGCCAGAGGCAAGTGACAGCGAACCGACAACGTCACAGCAAGGTCGACAGGCTTTGTCAGTTCCGAAGCGATATCAGGCAATGCCAGGTCCTAAACTTTTCTCGAATATCGTGCAGCTCCGTACAGGTGAAGCGTTTATATTCGCTCCAAGCGGCATGGTAAATGTTGCCGCAAGGAACCAGCCAGATACGTCAGCAGTGGAGAGCCAGGGCGGTTGGAAGCCGGTATTTCTTGGGCACGGTATCATGAAGGTACGGATTCGTAATCGTGTCACTGACGATGGAGGTAAAAGCATCATAGCCAAGTGAGTTAAGTAGGGCCAGGTGTTTCTAGAGATAGCATGGACACAATATAACCACATGACAAGAAATGCTGTCAAGGTCTCCCTCAACAAGGCCCGGGCTGTGGGCAATGTGACTGAACATTTTGCAGGAACCTCATAGCCAGCACTATTATGCCACATAACATGGCTTGACAAAGCTCCGGGGCTCAAATTCGGGTGCCCCCTTCGCAGATCATGAAGTGAAGGGGATCCAATCCGTGCAGGACCTAGACTATGAATATTCCGACAGGTTCAAGCCCTGCAGGATGGTCTCTGATGTGTGTATCACATTTTGGACCCGATTTGTAAACTTACAATCGTGGCAGACCAGTTTATGTGGCATTGCATTCAAAAAAAGGGAACTTTGAACGAGCCAGACATGAGATTGCCCATTTTCGAAGCCAGCTGCGCACTCACAATAGTACTTGGGCCATTTTAATTCTTTTATCGTTTGAACCAGTGAAGCAAAAGTGCAAAGGGGAAGTTGGTCGACCTTTCGTGATGGGTATAGTGAAGAGGCGTTCAGCCCTTGGATCAATGCGCCAAGCAACATGGATCTGCAACCCAAGTTGCACCCCAACTTTTGGTCCAGTAATTGCGTGATCAGGCCATTTAGACCATCAAGCAACGTCCCAATGATTTTCTTTCTCGTCGCCTGGATTTGATCTAGTTCGGTCAGTTCTCGTCTTGTGCGGGGTGGCTGACTACAACATACCAACAATTTCCGGACGCAGTGGAAGGCCATTTGTCGGCATGATGTTCGTGCTTTCTTTCATGGCTGTCATAGTTACGGATTTGAAAATGGCTGGTTCCTTGAACACGAACGAAATGAGAATCCATCTAACAAGGTCGTCACACATGTTCAGCGGCACACTTCCCGTTAAGTGCCTAAGCCATTGTTTGGCAAAGAACCAGACGGCGTCATGACATTCCAAATCATCAACTACAGCGGAAATGTTGGCGAGTGACGTTACCGATATCGTCCCGGGAATATTTTGTGTTCTTCCGTGAATTATCAGCATGACGATTTTGAAGTCCGCTGGGGCGAATATAGGGTCAAATCTCCAATGATGGAGGCCATCGGTATCGTGTTTGCAGGATTCTTGAAACTCTCCAGCAAACATTTTCCGAGCACGGCGCGATGCCAGGGTGAGGTGTTTCTTGGAAACCAGATAATGAACTTCAGGCAGGGCGGTAGAGTTGCCTGAGTTGGGTTGCGATGGAAGAATAATCAACGTATCCCCGTTAGGGTCAATCTCAGAGCGTTCAACAGACATGTTTTCTGCCAAGGACATGCAGACTATTAAGAGTCAGTATGCGCAAAGCGGGAGTTGGATGTTTATATTGATACCTTTGTGTTCTCTAGTCGTCGCCACCGTAGACTGCGTAGATGCTCAGCTCCGTTGGTGGTGAGCGAAGGGGATTGCTTTTACTGGCCTCACTTTTATTTTGTGCGTAGTATGCACAACCCTGTGTCACGTGCCCGAGCATACATGAGATTAGCATCGTTCAAAATCCCACCAGAGTCATCCCCCAACGACAGCAACCAGCATCGCATGGCGTCGGTCGACACCATCAGGCGCGAGGGCTCGTTTTGCTCGGGCGCACCCTCGTGCCTTTTATTCTACGGCAGCATAGTTCCTGCTACCCTCCAAAATACTCATCGCCAATTGCCCGTGTGAAAAGATTCACGCAACATTATGCAAGCAGAGTTACGTCTGTAGATACTTACTTGCCGACGCCACACCTTGGAAACCAAGCTTTGCCAAAGCAGGAAAGTCCACTCTCTTGCCTCGGCTACGACTGTCTAATTGTTCCCACGCAATGGACCCCGTCATCATCCGTTGTGCTCGCTTGGGTTGAAGAAAGGGCGGATGTTGTATTCGTCCGGTTCTAGCCGCGCGGCAAATGGGATGATGTCGATACTTGAAGCCAAGGGCCAATACATTCAGTGGCAGGTATGCCGTGGAGAGCAACACATTCGTTGGGCCCCATCGAGCCAGAACCCGGCTGAAAATCTTGGGCTACTCAAGGGTAAATCAGGTGCCTCGATGTCAGCCACGGCTGCTGCCTATGTCAATCAAGGCCATGGCGCATTTGAATGGCTTGGTTTCATTGAAAATCCCAGCGTATTTTTGCAAAAGAAGACCAAAAAAGATTCGCCCGGCACAGGCACAGAGGGTTGCACGACTAAAGCAGGCGTACTCTATACGTCTGAGGAACTGCTTATGGGCATACAGAAAGTGATTAGGCCGTATCGCTCAGGCGGCTTGGGCTTGGCGACTCGCTGGACAACTTCGAGTTGCTACGTCATCAAACATCCTCCAGTAAACAGCAGCCACTCACGGCTAATGCTTTATAGTTGCACTCAAGAGCTTGCCTCTAGAATATAAAAGGCCCGTCGTCACCCATCTAGACGACTTCATCCTGCCAGACACAAGCACACTAACCATGCCTGCCAACAACCAAATGACCCCAAACAGCACCACCACCACCATCACCACTCCCAAGGCTAAAGGCTCCCGAGGGCCTTGGGGACTTGTGACGCCAGATTCGACCCCGGAAACCAACTATGACAGGATTAAAGCTGATCAAGAAAGGGCAGCCGTGGCCATGCGCCAGCTCTTTGGGGCAGTTTCTCTCGGTCCTGCCAAGACAAGCAATACGGAAGCCAGTAGAGCTATCAATATCCCCAGTGCACAATCCGAAAGAGCGAAAACGGAGATTGAGCGTATTCTGCAATGCTTGGACAGCTCATACGCTGAGATCCTGGGCATCAGCCCAAGCCTTCCCGAGAAGGCAGCAGTGGCTGCCTGGAGACACTTGGGATGCTTGTTACATCCGGCATTTCTCAAGTACCCGGGTGCTGATGCTGCGTTCATAAGTAAATAGTGGCTTCTTTTTTCCGGGCTAGTCCTTGCCATACTAACGTGACTTTTTAGAACTGTGGACTGCGGCCAGAAATCTTGGTTTGAGTGATTTAGATATAAACGAAGTTTATTACTGGGACGGCAAGCGAGAGTTTGACGCTTTGGAACTCGACACAGGAGCGAACAAGAGTGCGGATCCTGTCCCTTCTCAAGGCGTGGCAAACCCTTACCACGAGCAAATGCCCGTCCTGCATCGTTTGGGGCAGGACCCCTCTCATTCAGCTATACCTGGGCAGCCTGGCCCCCCCAATGCAAACAAGACCAAAAGCCCCGCGCAAGCCACAGCCATACTGGCATCTAAGGCTGCCAATGCTGCGGGTCTAGATGCAAAGGAAGCTTCGCATATCGTGAACGCCGCCGCATCACCAGCAAAACCATCCCAAACCTCTGTAGAGTATCCCTGGGCCACAGCCCGGGCAGCAGACGGCTCCCTCATCATAGGCGTGCGAAATCAGGGCCGGTTTGGGACCCAGGTATGTATCGAGACGCAGGAAGACGATGGACGAATAATCCGCCGCCTCGAGTCAGCTTCCGAAGTTGGGCTTCTACAGGTACAAAGGTACTGGAAGATGGCTGGCTTCAAGAACCTTGCACAAGGCCAGTCCCAGTGGTCGTACAAAGATCGCAGCGACTTTGACCAGCTGCTTTGGGCCACTAAATCCCAGACGAAGCTGAAGAACACTGCTGCCAACAACAAAACCCCGAACACAGATTGCTGCGTCAAGTTCCGTAGCAAGGGTATTCAGATCCTCACCGCCACTAGCTTGTCAAATGTTCTCGGTCCTTTGAGTGCAAGAGTCGAGATTGAGAAGGTCTGTAGGAGAGATGACATTCATCCACCCTGGAAAGCCGGCTGGGTCAGCCAGTACAGCGATCCGTCAAAGATTGAACCAGATCCCGCTCGCCGTAGGGCCTTGCGAGACGCTCAGGCAAATCTGTCTGCCCAAAATTGTCCAGGCCAGCGAAAAGAAAGCCTGGATGGAGATGCAGAGAAGCAGAGTCGCGTGATCAAGCAGCTGGAGCACAAGGTCGGAATGCTTGAAGCCGAAATTAAGGACATGAAAAACACAGCGATGGCAATGAGTCAAAACATGGAGACGCTATTAAGGGTGGTTGAGCAGCTCAAGAAGGCACAGTAGGGCGGGCGACTCCCGGATTGTCCGTGTTTGAAGGGAGTGACTGGGGCACGCCATGCGAATACAAAGGTTGCGTGAATATATACATGACAATGACAATTCCAAAGACGACCAGACCCAAACCCATATTTTAGAAACGCAGTCGACCGCTATTTCGCAGGGCTTATTAGATGCGCGATCTTATGAAGCGAAGAAATATTGCCAAAGGACTGCTCCCCTCCAACCCCTGACTACAGGTGTCACGCTCGACATGTTGCAAGAGACCACTCATGTAAGCAAAAGGGGCATCACATGTCGGGCATTCATACTCGAAGCCAATGGTAGAGGACGCGTAATATCGGTATTGGTAGCATTCACGTGCTAGATAGTTGATCTCGGAGATATCGACACCGGAGTCACACGTTCCAGCCTCCAGATGCAGCATCATTGCAGATTCTGAGCGGAACATCCGGTTGCACCCGGGACAGTCGATATTTCTGTCGACGTGAACTATCTTGTGCTAAAAATGCAATGTTAGCTGCAGCCAAGCAACGTAGCTTTCATCAGGTTTTACGAACACTGTCCAAGTTTGAGCGTGACTTGAAGATTCTTAGGCATTTAAGACAGACATGATGGTCGTCCTCGTAGTGTTGGCGCCGCAGAGTACGGCTACTAAACGTCTGGTGGCATATCGAGCATGCGTTGTGCTCGGTCTCCAAGTGCGACTCAAGCCCCTCCCTAGTGCTGAAATCCAATGCGGGTGAACAAGTGTAGCAAATGTTGTGGTTGCTGGAATCCCGGACATGTTGCTGCTTGTGCACAAGTTTGCGGAAGGTTTTCTCACAGCGCAGACAACGGTAAAAAGGATGCGACGACATGTTGGACTCTCGATCCGTTCATCGAAATGAAGCGATGTGAGGTGTGCCGCACTAGATGTCGTGTGGGGTCGAGAACTCTAAGGAACGAGGAGCACAAGTTAGCCGGCTTTCTGGCGTGCCATACGGGGAGCAATACACCGGCCCTCACCTAAAAATGCTGCTTATAACACCGGCATTCTACCAGTACACAGCCGCTTTACAGTCACCACAAGCACTTCGACTGTAAGTATATTGACACAGTCCTCGTGATAGACCGAGTTGGAAGAAATGCACGCAAGGACATTCCCTGGTTTGATTCAAGTCGCGATAGGAGAAGCCTCACTCTGAACTAAATTTGCGAAAAGTGGGGTAATACGCATGGTTGTCGGTCGCCGGGCAAATCCTTACCAAAGTCACTCGACGTCGCCTAAGGAGGAAGAAATCTGCATTGCCTGTCCAGGCCGATCGTTCTGGGCTGTTGCAGGACTTCGAAAGACTGCTGAGATCAGGGCCGAGGCAGCGGCCGCAGGGATCCGAGCGACCAGACTCGGCATTCAAAGTCTAAACCGCGGACTTGCTCATGGACGTGCCACCATCTGGGTCTCGGGACACGAGGACGTTGAACGCAATGAGAAGGCAGATGCTCTGGCAAGGGAAGCCGCCGCCGTAGAGGCGCCAGGTTGCCCCATGTCGCTATCCAGCCGACGCCATCTAGTCGCCACTGTCGCCAGAGCTCTCTCACTCTCCCACGCCGGCCATCAATCGCGCGTCATTCTCTCCGGCAGGACGGCTCCGACCCCTGGTTTTTCTGTTTTCTGCGATGCATTTGATTGTTGGCCTTTTCTTTTCCCGGGTTTTCTGCACGGATGCAGTCCTTCACACGGGCCCTACGATGCCAGCTGGTGATCGGGGCCAGGCGCAGGACACAGTGACAGTCCCACACAAAATGGTGCCAGAAAAGGCGGGTCCCCTACGGGCGAAGCGGGGGATACACCGGACTCGAAAATCCAATCAGCGATAGATTAGGAAGAGAATAACCATAAGTTGCCTGTCTTCAAACATCGAACTGGCCACTGCGAAAGAGGGACGGCGGCGGCCTGTTTCTTTGCTTCGCCTAGTAGCTACAGACATGGAGGCGGTTTAACCAAGTGCCTTTTCGGGATTGTACGTACACGACCAAGAAGCTCAAGATGCCATTGTTTACTAGCACTGTAGTAGCCAGAACCACGCAAACTATACCAAAGGAGCACATCCGCAACCCATATATGGCAGCTGGATGCAGTGATCGCAGACAATGAGGATGCATTGAAACTAGCACTTCGCAGCCATATGCCATCTATCGTGCAACAGCCCTGCACTTTCGGTGTTGATTCGCATACCGCCCTCCATGTCAACCCAAGTGCAAGAGCCACCACAGCAGCCTGACAATACAGTCACTATTACTACTGATTCAGAAGATCAGACAGAGACACCAAAGCGCCAAATACTGACTATGCCTTTACATGTCTTCCCAGAGATGGCAATGGCAACGGTAAGTATACTCGCATGGCCATCCATGCCTACATGACATGTGCAAGTTTATGGCTTTCTCGCCATCCGAGAAGCACTTTTCGTAAGCCTGAATTCGGAGACCAGTGCAGAAGACCCCAAGTAGATTCTCTTGAATGGAGGAGGGAAGTGATGCTATAACGTCGAGCTAATGCGACTATTTCATTGGCTGGTTTGCTGTCATTCTTGCGCTGTGATTTTAGTCTGAGATTTGGTGGGCATACCCTCGCACCGTAACCCTAATGCTAAGCCAGACCCACCCCACCCTTCACAGTGTTCTTAGTGAGATGAAAAATCAAGCTTCACATAACTCTACCGGCCGCGGGGCAACCAAAATTGTGATTACCCTTTGGAAATACCGCCAAGATGGGCAAAAAGGACAAGAAGGACAAGGCTGATAGTAAAAAGGCTAAACTAGTAAGTCTGTCGAATCGCTGAAACACCCAGTCTCTGTGCTACCCAACCAATGTACGTCCGGGGTCTACAACGACGTACGTCTTGTTCGCCCTTCTTTACCCGTCTACAACAGCCCGGCCTACCGCCGCTGCCCTTCGGCTTGGACCTGCCTGCTTCGTCCGGCTGCCGGAGATGGAACAGTCACTCGCATTGCCGGAGCACGGTTAGCCCCCAATCCCTGTGCGGTACTAACATGTCTGTATCACAGGCCGAAAAGAAGGCCAAGCAAGCCAACAAGGCCGAGAAAAAGGCCAAGAATAAGGCCGCCAAAGATGACAGCGACGCCGAGGACATTGACCTAGACGAGGTGCTCAACGAGTACAAGCGCCAGCAAGAGCAGTTCCTCAAAGTGACGGAAACCATATGCGAAGCGCCTCCACGTGCTCGCTCCGCATCGACGTTGATGGCATCACCATGCAACCGCAACAACCTACTGCTGTTCGGTGGCGAGTACTTCAACGGTGCCATGGCCCATTTCTTCAATGACCTGCACATCTACAACATAGACCGCGACGAGTGGCGTTGTGTGACTTCACCCAACACGCCGTTGCCACGATCCGGCCATGCGTGGACTCGTGCCAGCAACCCCAGCCATATCTACCTTTTTGGCGGCGAGTTTTCGTCGCCCAAGCAGGGCACCTTCCACCATTATAGCGACTTCTGGCGCCTAGAGCCGGCCACGCGTGAGTGGACCAAGATTGAGTGCAAGGGGAAAACGCCGCCGGCCCGCTCAGGCCATCGCATGACATACTGGAAACACTACATTGTGCTCTTTGGCGGCTTTCAGGACACCTCATCGCAGACCAAGTACCTAGCTGATATATGGCTGTTTGATACGCAAAACTACATGTGGCACTCGCCCAGCTTGCCCACGGCACAGCTAAAACCCGATGCCCGCTCGTCATTCACTTTGTTGCCACACGAGGGCGGTGCTGTACTGTTTGGCGGCTACTCGCGTGTCAAGACAGCAGTAGCAGCAAGCAAACAGACCAAAGGCCATTCACAAGGCTCGCGCAATGTTCTCAAGCCCATGATTCACCAGGACTGCTTTCTACTGCGCATGACGCTGCCGGCCGAAAACAGCCCTGCCAACACACCTCCGGGAGTCCGCTGGGAACGCCGTAAGAAGCCGGCCAATACGCCAATGCCATCACGAGCAGGCGCTACCATGACCTTCCACCAAGGTCGTGGCATAATGTTTGGCGGCGTGCACGATGTCGAGCTGACGGAAGAAGGCATGGACAGTGAGTTCTTCAACCAAATGTTTGCCTGGAACATTGAGCGCAACCGGTTCTTCCCCCTCGCACTACGCAAGCCGCGAGCCAACACTGGCAAGAAGTCGAATGCGCCAGCAGAGCCACGGGTCAACCGCAGAGGCCGCGCGCAGGCAGCCGAGGATGAGCTTTTGCGGAATCTGGCTGCACTAGAAAACGGCGTCTCGCTCGAGAACGCCGACCAGCTAACACTGGACAAGCGCGAGGAGGAAAAGGAAGAGGACATTAAGCCATTGCGCGAGATGGTAGTGGCAAATGAGTTCCCCCACGCTAGATTCAACGCCCAGCTTGCCGTCCAGGATGATGTGCTGTACATCTACGGTGGGACTTTTGAGAAGGGCGACCGAGAGTATACTCTAGACGACCTCTATGCCATTGACCTTGGCAAGATGGATGGCTGCAAAGAAATCTTCAGACGCGAGAACGAAGACTGGGTGCAGTCCGACGACGAAGATGATGACGACGACGATGACGACGACGACGACGACGATGAGGAAGAGGATGGCGAGGACGAGGACGACAGCGAACAGCCAGCTGTGCCTCTTATCACCCCCAGCAAGCGTGGTAAGAAGCCGCGGGTCGCCGATGGCGCTGAGGCTGAAGAAGCGTCTACCCCCGTGGCCGAAGAGGAGGAGACTGAGGCCACCACGATCATTGACGACGGCCTACCATATCCTAGGCCGTTCGAAAGCCGTCGCGACTTCTTCGCCCGCACGACCAACGAATGGCAGGATATCCTGATTGCCAAGCTCCAAGCCCAGGGAGGCGAAGGTGCAGCGGCATTGACCGTCAAAGAGCTCAAAACAAGCGCCTTTGAGCTAAGCGAGAGCAAGTGGTGGGGCTGCAGAGAGGAGATTGCGGCGCTAGAGGAGGAGCAAGAGGCTGCGGGTATCACGGAGGTGGTATCGCTGGCGGACCGGGGAGATGCTGGGACACACCGTCGTAGATAGCAGAATATACAACCAAGCCCCTTACAGCTTGAATAAACATCGTCGCGCCAACCCTAATAATAACCCCAGTCTTACATAATGCCCTAACTGGTACTAACCCTAGCCACTATCCACGCCGGCCTATCCCAAGCTTGTGAAAGTGGAGCGAGGGAGGAGAGCTTCAATTTTGCTGTGCCAAGGTCTGGTTCCCGAGAAAAATACGTCACCAAGAGCCACCGACCAACACGAAGCTGTCTAATCTACGCGTCTCCCGCTGTGAATAAATCTCTACAATCCCGACCAGACATTCGCCCGTTGCTCCGCCTCTTTGTCCCATTGCCTTGCACCCAACTAGCCCTAGCGATACTCCCACTATGATTCCCAGGCTGCTTACTACAATTGCTGCGAAGCCCATGCTTGCACGAAGCTTCCAGACCTCGGCGGCTTGCATGGACGCTAGCTCTGTGGCTCTGCCGGCGCGCAAGCCCGTAGGCGCCTTCAGGGGCGGGTGAGTTGCTCTCTGTCTTGTGTTCCGTCTAGCGGGCCGCTGCTTGCTCGGCAAAGCAGGCCAATGTGCTAACTGCTTCTCATTACACTAGGCTATTCGGTTTTCTGCTAGGCACAACTCTAGCTGGTGCTTCAGTCTATGGCTACCTAGTGCAGGAGTACACGGCATCTAATGCGGTACTCTCCGCTGATATCTACGTATGTGGAAGTCTATGGAACAGAGAGGAATTAAGTTTTGGCAGGGGGTAACAATTGGAACCCGGCGGAGACCGAGCATGCAATTGATATGAATCGGGGATCGGGGATGATATCTTAGATATCTACCTTCTCCCCCCTCTCGGTCCCATCCCGCGTCCCGTCCCCGGCCTCCTGGGCCTTTGCCAAACTCCGACCCCGTCCTTGGTTCTCTGATTATTGAACCTCTAGATATGGCGATATACTAACATAGCGCTTTCTTACCAACAGACATTGCAGCAGACAATCACCCGTGTGGACACTCTTCTGAAGACACTGGATGGCAAGGTTGCCGCCCTGGAGAAGAAGAAGAACTGAAACCGACCAGTCTCTAACAAAGACAAAAGGCTATATTGAGCATCAAGGGTTCGTTGCCCCTTTGTTTGGAATACTTTGAATATCGATTCTATTTTCGGGATTCCCGATATTGCAGAATTAAGACAGAAGAACAACGGAGAGTTGTACCTGTGGCTATAACAAATGCATTCGGGCTCGGGCGCACATGATGATATACGAATTATTGGGAGGGCCCTGCCACCGGGGTTTGTATCCATGAATTGAAGACTTGTCAGCAAAGCCGTGCTACAGAAGTCCCAAATGTCTCGAGTTTTCCTCGTAGGAATAGAATCAACCGCCTTCAATTCGCCCAGTAGCCATTCGCACTCCTCCATGCAGGGCGTCGTCGTCTGATATCAGACGCCTAGCTCCCAGGAACTACGGGGATGGAGAGGATTTATGCGACGGTATTAAAATGTGATTGTGCATAACAATCTGGAGATCTGGCTTTTTGTTGACCTTCGAGCCGGACGAAAGAGGGCACATGGTATGGCCTGGCCTGGGTTTCAGATTGTGCATGGACAGTAACAAGCCCGCCCGCCCGCCGCCGGTGAGGCAAAAAGAGAGGGCTTTGTAAGCAGCAAATACAGGGGGCATTTCTTGGATGCTATGGATGGTAAGAAGCAAAAGAGCTGAGGTGATTTTGGTGCCTGGGGATCGCTCGTCCGTGCTAATGTACTACTAGTCTAGCAATAGTATATTAGCACGTTTCGTATGACAAGTTCTAAGCAATAATGCACGCATGCGTTTCTTTAGCCTCTTCGAAACCACGATCATTCTGAACTTGCGATTACGAGGGCTGCCTGAAAAAAAAAAAAAAAAAGGTGACAAATTAAAAGCCCCCAAGACATTTCCTAGCATAGACGGCTGCACCTACAAAGTCAGTGACTTCACAGCTTCCATCACCGCCGGTCATATGTATGAGAAGCCCTGAAGGATTGTTGCTCAAATAGGAGAAGTCGCTGATACCTGGGCAAAACGGGGCCGCCACCCCCAGCCGGAGGTAGTCGGTACTTGGCCCTTAGCTTGGACTTGGTCGCCAAGCTAAGCCCACTGCTGGATAATGAACAGGTGTTCTTTTACGTGGGCGGTAGCTCTGAAGCGTCTTTGTTATACGCTAATTATAGTGGGGGTCGACTTACAAAATACAGGCACCTGTAAGCCTATTGTCCCCTGGAACCGCCGAAAACAATGTCTACACGGCCACTAACCCCCACTAACGATTACCAGGACAAACCTAACCCATCTCGACAACCCCTTCTTGGCAGTTCACTCGCTTCTCTCAATTATGGACAGACCAGATAGACCAGAACTTGAATAACCGCCACCTTGCATATATTCCTCTAGCTTTGGTACTTTACATCGCTCTCTGCCTTTTTTTCTTCTCTTTTTTATTTTTTCCCCTTCTCCTGAACTCTCCATCTCATTGTCGCGGTCGCATTTTCTGGCTTCCTTTTACTTCTTCCTGTTTACTCAGATCGCTTCACCATTCTCTTCCGCCCTACCTTCTTTTCTATCCCACACACACATCCAATATGCGCTGCAAGTCTATCGCCTTCGGTCTGTTGACTGCTGCCCTGCAGCTCACTGCTGCAAAGTCAGATGTCGTTGACCTGACCTCTGAAACCTTCCACGACTTCATCAACAGCAACGACCTGGTTTTGGCCAAGTGTATGTTTATGCATCCCACACCCACAATCTCAGGCGGCGTGGCCAGTGTTTCTGCCTCTCCCGGCCTTTGAACCAGCAGACTACCCCAATTTGTTCATGTGCATTCGCATCTACTAACACCACCGTGTCCGCAGTCTTCGCCCCGTGGTGCGGCCACTGCAAGGCCCTGGCTCCTGAGTACGAGATCGCTGCCACCGCTCTCAAGGACAAGAACATCAAGCTCGCCAAAATTGACTGCACCGAGGAGACTTCTCTGTGCTCCGACTTTGGTGTCGAGGGCTACCCTACCCTCAAGGTGTTCCGTGGCCATGATGATGTTACTCCCTACACCCAGGCGCGCAAGGCTCCTGCGTAAGTTTCTGCTCTAGACTCACCAAGCCCCCCTCTCCAAGAAGAAAAAAAAAAAAGTCCAGCCTGTTAACACCTCATTCTTCTCTACAGCATCCAGTCGTACATGATCAAGAGATCGCTCCCTGCTGTTTCCGACCTTGTTCCCGATGCCATCGAGGAGTTCAAGGAGTCCGACAACGTCGTCATGATTGCTTACTACGACGCCAACGACTCTGAGTCCGACAAGACCTTCCGGGCTGCTGCCGAAAAGCTGCGCGACTCGTACATGTTTGGTGCCGTTACTGACGCCGAGCACATCAAGGCTGAGGGCATCAAAACCCCCACCATTGTCCTCCACAAGAAGTTTGACGAGAAGCGCAATGACTTCACCGAAAAGTTCGATGTCGACGCTATTGTGTCCTTTGCCAAGGTTTCTGCCAGCCCTCTTATTGGCGAGGTTGGCCCTGAGACCTACTCCGACTACATGTCCGCCGGCCTTCCTCTGGCTTACATTTTCGCCGATACTGCCGAGGAGCGTCAGGCTCTGGCTGAGGCCATGAGACCCATTGCCAAGCAGTACAAGGGCGAGATCAACTTTGCCACCATTGACTCCAAATCTTTTGGCGCCCATGCCGGCAACCTTAACCTCAAGCCCGACTCCTTCCCCGCCTTTGCCATCCATGACATTGAGAAGAACAGCAAGTTCCCCTATGAGCAGGGCAAGGAACTCGTCCACGATGACATTGCCGCATTTGTCAAGGCTTTTAAGGATGGCTCCATCGAGCCTAGCATCAAGTCCGAGCCTATCCCCGAGACCCAGGAGGGTTCTGTCACCGTTGTGGTCGCCAAGTCGTACAATGACATCATCATGGACGACACCAAGGACGTGCTTATCGAGTTCTACGCTCCCTGGTGCGGCCACTGCAAGGCTCTGGCTCCCAAGTACGAGGAGCTGGCTGAGATGTACGCTTCATCCGAGTTCAAGGACCAGGTCGTCATTGCCAAGCTTGATGCCACCCTCAACGACGTTCCCGACGAGATTTCCGGCTTCCCCACCATCAAGATGTACCCTGCTGGCAGCAAGCACTCGCCGGTTACCTACTCTGGCTCGCGCAGTGTCGAGGATCTTGTTCGCTTCGTCCGTGAAAGCGGCAAGTACAGCGCCGATCCCTCTAAGAAGGAGGAGGCCGTCGAGGAGTCTAGCTCTGCGGACGCCGAGTCCAGCACTTCCACGGAGTCTGAGGCTGCCGAATCTACCGAGTCCGCTACTTCATCGGCTACCGAGGCTGAGGCCGAGGAGACCAAGGCGCCCGCTGGTGAGGCCGACAGCCACGACGAACTGTAAACGGCGCACCCGTTATATTTGGCGTGCTTTGTCTGTGGGGGTTCTTGCTTTCGCTTGTTAGACGCTTTTTGTGTTTCATTGTTCCTGTTGCCTTGGCTTTGCTCTATTTTCTTGTTTACACTTTGCCTTTTTTTATGATACTAGGCCGGGCTCCAGATATGATGGGCCATGGCCTTTTGAGATCCATTTTTGTATGAAGTCTAGGAGAAAATTAAATGTCAATTTCTTGTTTTACAATCAAGCCTTGCACGGTGGATGTGAACGTGAGCATGTCTGGTGCTTGCTCTGTTAACGATCTAATCTAATCTAATCTAACTGTCGCTCTGGCTTTCTTCACCGCCTTTTTTATTGCCGGTCCACCCACCAGGCGTGGATTTTTGGTGGAGTTGCTCCAAGGTGTATCGTTCCGTCTGGTCTTTCCTTTGCACCCCACGACCCCACGACGTCATTGAATTTATGTCCTAGAAATACTTGACTGCACCCGTCTCCCTATAGCTACAGCTCTGCCAATCAGAATAGTCGCACGGTTAGCGCTGGCTGGTTTAAGAACGCGCGACCTGCAAGTCGTGGAATCCCTCCGTACCAATCGATACCTTGATTCCATACCCACCCACACGCACACAATGAGCAACGGCAACTTTGGCGTTGTTGAAATCGCTAGTAAACGCACAACCTCTGCACCCGGCTGGGCCTATGTGCCGGATCTCGGGCCAACAGCCGCCGTCGCCGCCGCCACCGCAGCGTCTGCCGCCAGAGGCACGGGCGGTCGCAAGCGTGCGGCACGCAACTTGCCTGGGCTCAGTGCACATGACCAGAGTGCCCGCGAGGAGGCGCGCGTACTGAAGGAGGTCCTGGCGCTAGACCGAGAGGGAAACCGCGATGCTAGCATTGCGGTGCCCACGGCGACAGTGAAAGGTGAGTTTGTTTTTGGAGATACAAAAAAGAAGAAGAAAAAGCTGGGGAATATGAGGAAAGACGCGGGCAGTAAAAACAGAAGAAAAAGAGAGCAGCCTGACTAACTTGCTTGTCTTGTATCTACAGCTCCTGCAAAACATACACCGAACGTGCGCAAGATTCTGCAGTCGCAAAAGACCTTTGCGAACCATTTAAACGACTTTGAAGCCCAGTTTGCGCAAGAATCGGATGCTAGTGCGAGCAGCAGCTCTGCTGGCGGTGGCGCGGTCGCTGTGTCTAGTGGCTCGTCGAAACGCTCGAAACGCGCATCGTTGGCCGCAACAGCGGCTGTGAGAGCATCAGCCGAGGCAGCCGAGGCACTGAGACGACGAGCGAGTCGCGATGGACCCCACGGGGCAGCAGTGGAAGGTGCATTGTTGGTGCGCAGCATCGAGCACGAAAACGAGAGCGCGAATGAAAGCGCCGGTGCGGGTGGAGACGGCGATACAGATATGGACTCTGAAATACCCACAGCTACTGCTGGCTTGCGCCCCGTTGCAACGCGCAAGCACCCACGGGACATTGACCCGCTTCTCGAATCATGGATCCCTCCCGTTCCGAGCACCGACGAGCTAAGCCGGCTACTGGCGATGCCAGCACGGAATTACCTAGAAATGCGGGCGGTTTGGACAGCAGACGATTCACAGCTGACCCGGTATCCCGTTCGGGTGTTTTGTGGAATTTGCGGGTATTGGGGCAAGGTGCGCTGTGTTAAGTGCGGAATCAGGGTGTGTGCACTAGATTGCCTGAATGTACATCGCGAGGAGTGTATCACGCGGTATGGACTATAGGGCCAGGGCGCAAATAGTAGCAGGGCTTGGGAGACAGAACATTCAGAGCCAAAATAGATGCGCAGAGTGGGCGTTTCGAAACAAACAACAGCCCGCTGTACGAGCAAAGGCTACGTGGTGTGGCTACATGGATGCATATTCACTGTATGCTTCTCGGGCGAAATGGCAGGACGTAGCTATGACCGATGCCACGGACAGCATAGGTGTGGGCCATAGCAAGGCAAGTATAATAATGCATATAACACGGGCTTCTAAGGTCTCACGATACAACGACACAGCCAGCGGCACAGCAAAAGAGGGGGGGAGGTGGGAAATAAGAAGTGGATACGTGACAAATAAAGGAGAGAGAAGCAAGGCTAAAACAAACACTGGTGAAGGTCCGAAGGACATGTACGGAGTCTAGATGCGAGCGAGGGAAACAAAGCTGAAGGGGAGCCTTCCTTGGTGGCATGACAAGACCAAGCAAAGCCGTCTTGATCATCTCGGAAGAAAATTGCCGTGGTGTTTCAGCGGCAGAAGGGAGTCAAGTTATTGCAGCCCAGATTTGGTAGGATAGATTTGGTTGTTTGGCTGTTTGGGGCTGATGGCGGTGAAGGGGGGGATTGACAGGCGATCATAGAAGTGTGTGTTTTAGAAGGAAAAGTGCCAAGTCCATTGCAATTCCGGCGAGCTAGTAAGCCCCTGGAGTAGTTAGCGCCTCTGTCGCTTTCTGCCTAGAGTAGCCCGAGCCAGAGTTGTGTGTACTTTATTTTCCCTTTCTTGTGTGTAGGACGGAGTTTATGTCGAGGACAAGGAAGCATGACATCACCAAAGCCCTGCTACAAAATACGACAAGACAAAGGACATTACAACACAGCAGAGATGGCATATAGAACACGAGGCATAGCGGGGCTTATTTGTTTCCTTGAGACACGCTTGGGCCATGTTTATACAGGGCCAACATGTAGAGTTGTCGAAGACGCGGTTGAGCTTTGGACAGATAGATAGAATGAAATTGAGATAGTATCAAGTAGAAGGAAAATGAACGCAAACACAGGAAAATAGTGAAAAAATAAAAGCAAAGACATCTTACTTGGGAATCATGAGTAAGTCGGAAACAAGGACAACACAGAACAAACACATGCGAGGACATTCTAGAAAGACAAAAAGAGAAGAGGCGGAGGCGGAGGCGGAAAGAGAAGAGGGGGCAGGGAGGGAATATGTACAGATGACGGCGAGAGGGGCAAGGGAACGCTACCTCGAACACTTCGATGGTGGTTCATGAGATCGAATGAAGAGGGGGAGTAAAACAAAGGAAATAAAAGCAAGTAAAAAAAAGCCAGATAACCACACGCCCGCTCTCAGCCCTCTTCTCCCATTTTTGTGGTTTTTGTAAGAGGGCCAAAGGGCCTTTTTTTGCGATTGTGATCTAGTTGCTGTCCAGGCGGAAGGAAATGTTGCCCTTGGATGCGCCACCGTAGCATATGGCCGTCAAGCTACCGGTCGGGCAGACCTCACGGGCGGCACGCACGCACTGCTCCCAGCCCAAACGGGAGATGGTGATAGTAGCGCCCGGGGTCTCGGCCTTGACGTTGAAACGGGCAGAGAGCTTCTCGCCCTTGGTTAAAGCGATAGTGCCGTCACACCTGTCGCCGCTTTGGAAGTTGTCGCAGATGGCCATTTCGGCAGCATTTTCGTCGTGGAAGACAATATGACTGTAGGAGGCATGTTAGCAGAGGTTGCGGGCGGGGGGCGGGAACAGAAGAACAAAAGGGAAGACTCACGTGTTGCGATCAATGCATGTAGCCTCAACAAGCGCCTTGCGGTTCAGTGACGTCGAATGGCGCAGGCTCAGAATCTCAAAGTGGACCTGGGGCACAGTGAATCGGGGCCATTGGCGGTAGTCGATGGGGCCGGCAGCGACGCCTTCAAAAGCGGCGAGGGCGGCAACAAGGACGGTAGTGAAAGAGACCATTGTGTTTGGGGGGAAGGGTGCTGTGCCGTGTTGTGTCTGTGCAATTTGTGTATGACTGACTTGCTTTTGCAAGAGCTGCTGGAGTAACGAAGGGGCAGCGAATGTGGATTTTACTTAGGAATTAATTAATAACAACGATAGTAGAAAGGTCGGAACGAAAATGCAGGACGGTAAGAGAGCGAAAGAAAGTAACAGAAACTACTTCACGATAACTACAAGAAATCGAAAAAGTAGAAAGAAAAGAGGCGCTCGCAGAGCTTATAATCAAGCAAGTTTCAGCGTCGGAAAAAGAGAAGATAATAAAAGTAATCAGGAACAAGAGTGCACGAAGCAAGAGAAGAGAGCGCAAGATCAGGAACAGCAAGAGAGACGAAAGCCGTGCTTGATCTTGATGATGCTTTGAAGTGCCGGTGCTTTGAATACTGGGTTGATATGCAGTGGTTACTCGCACAATGTCAGTACTAAGCGAGTCAAGGGCTAAAGATGGCTTGGGCGCAAAAGAGATGTTTTTTTGGGTAGTGAAAAAGCCAGGACAGAAAAAATAGCAGGAAGAGAGAAAAAGCACTGTGAGGAACTAGGCCAAAGTGTTTTTTTCTCGAAGGCGAATAAGACGAAGAAAGCGAGGTATAAAGCAGATGAAGAAGAAGGGGGATATGTGCTGGACTTAAAGCTGGCAACCAGGCGCAATGCAAAAGGCCGAAAGCAACGAAGCCGCAGAAACAGAGCAGCTGAGAGGGGATAGATGCTGGAAACAGTCAAGCGTAGGAACTTGCACGAGAAAGCGGATAAAGAACACGAGCGCAAGCGTAGTGTTGTGGATGTCGATCAAAAAGAATAGTACTAATAAAAAGCAAAGGATGCAGAATAGCGAGTAAAATCGGCCGATTTTAGAGGCAGAATAGGCAGACTGCCGGAAACGGACTACGACGAAGGGCTTGGATCGAATGCGAGTCTAACCCCCGTGTTGACGATTTAGGGGGAGCCGTATTAAACAAGCACAAGACAGGAAATAGATGGAGAGTGAGTGAGTGAGCGTGTGAGCGTGTGTGTGTGTGTGTGTGTGTGTGTGTGCGCGCAAAGACCAGCTGCGGGACAAGGCAAAGTGTCGCTGTCCAAGTAAGCACAGAAAAAATAAATTAGAATAGCAAGGGAAATGGTCAGAATTAAAAATACCCGGTGTGGCTCAAATCTCACAGAGACGAACAAATATTGAAGAATAACGAAAGGACTGCGTTTTCTCGACAAGAGAATGGAAATGGAAGAGAGACGAGGTCCGGACGAAGACGAATGTGGTCGCTTCTTATCAAAGCCAGAAGCACAACCAGCAAGCAAGGCTCTTGATATAGATAGCTACAATACACAACAAAATACCAATTTGACACACAGCTGTTAATTTCAGCGGCGCCCCTCCCCAAATTTCCAGCCATGTCAAAACTTCAAACACCAAGACCCGACATACAGGATTGCAATGTAACAGAAAAGGGCCATGAAAAGCATGCCTGTGCCGTCGTTGTATGGGGGATGGGGATGGGGATGGGAACTTGGACAGCCAGGAAAAAAAAAGAGGATGAGCAGGAAAGCTGTTAGGGACACTCCGGGGCTGTAGGCATGCTAGTGGCCTGTAGGGGCCTTTAGAATGCTGCCCGCGCAAGGCTGCTGAAAATAGAGCCCCAGGAGGACCCAACGCAGGGCCACAGGCCACTGCACCTACAGAGGGTCCCCGCCCCTGCTGCCGCTGCTTGCTGTATACCCACACCCATCACCACCTTGTGCCCTATTTTCTTTCTTTCCGCCGGTTTGTTTGAGCCTCAAACAAATAACGACGAGCAATAATAATCAAGGCTGCCGCTCTCCATTTTTCTCCCTTCTGCCTGCCTCAAGAAAATCACACGTCTCACGCCAAGAAAACAGCGTTGTCCGGCGAGTGCAGAGACGCAAATACAAAGAGACACAGAAACACAGAAACAGCGGCCAAAGTCGTAAACAAGTGAGCAAAAAAGCACAGACGAGACTCGCTCGCCTTAATCATCTACAGACAGGCCAGCCCCAGGACGGGAGAGACGAAAAGGACATACAAAGAAATACACGGACAGACGTCTGGGCTTCCCCCCGCGACTTTGTCTTCCTCGCGACCCGCGGGACACAAAATAGAGAAAAGGAGCAGGAAATAGGACGCTGACGCTCTCGCTCGCTATTCCTCCATCCACCTTCGTCTGTCTCGGGCTTTCTTGTTCCATCTTCCCGTTCCGTCGCGTCGTCCTTCGCCCTTCCTCTCTTCTGAGACAGGACATGCCACACCCGACACTGCTACACATCATGGTCATTATCACATCACTCCAACAAGCTTATCGCCATCGGCCTGTCTTGTCTCTCGTGCCCGTATCACAGACAAAAAATCATGGAATAATGGACTAATGGACTAATGGACTAAAAAGTGCCCACTGACTGCTACTCTCAGGGCACGCTAGGCCTACTCAGGCCCATCCCCATCCCCCCTTTGCCTCCTCCATCCTTCTCACGACTCACGCACCAATCGAGGCCTAGGAGAGCTTGCACTAACATAAGGCCCGTCCAGCTGCCCAGCCTTTGGCCGTCAGCGCTATCTCGCCCCGCTAGGCCCAAGGAATTCATTTCATCCGCCATCCACAGACAAGCTGAATAGCGAAGCTCAGCTTTCCACTAGCCTTATCTTGTCGTCTTCCTACATTTTTGGAATTGGAAAACATAAAACATGATGATGACAACAATAATAACAATAATAATCACAACAATAAATATCAACGTCCCCTTCTTGTCGTCCATATCCCAGCGTCACAGTCCACAGTGCTGTATTACTTCCCTCCCTTCGCCAATTTCCTCTCCTCCTCGCAGATACACAAATCCCGCCACTCAGACTTCAACTTCAAACTCCCAGAGCGCCACCAACCAATAAGTCATCTCATCTTCCATCCCCACTTCCTGTACCCCCTCACATTCTATCTCCGCTTCCTTGGCCTCGCTTCTTCGTCTCTTCTTCTCCCTCTGTTCTTTCGCTCACTCGCTATGGATCTGCAATTGCTGACCCACCTTCTCACCCACCCTTAATCTTGCTTAATCCATGTTCTTGTTCCAACGTAACATATGTACTTGCATAACTTAACATGAGCCTACATGCGCTCCTCCGTGTTCCTCTATGTTCCTTTTAGTGTTCCTTTGATATATCGCCTTGGTGTGTTTCCCCTTGTCTCCCTTTTCACTGTGCCTTGCCTTACTTCACCCTCCCTACCTAGATTTTGAAGACATCCATGGTATCGTGCAAGCAGGCGCACAGAACAGGCCACCCAAGAAACAAGAGCGCGATCAGGCAATGTTTCTATACACCATCCACGCAACACCCACACGCAAGCATGCTACGCAAACACAACCACAGCCACGCATCGCATCTACGTGCGTACATGTGTACATGTGTATGTTTGCGTGCATGCATGCATAGACGTACACGCACAAGCATAGCATACATATAAGCACACACATACACGTACACGTACACTTACACACACACATACACACACGTACACTTACACACACACATACACACACCTACACGTACACATACACATACACGCACACATACACATACACATACACACACACACACACACATTCTCGCCTTCTCACGGACTTCAACCTTGCTGTTCTATCTATAACCCGCCCTCTCCTATAAATCACGTTAAATCTTGAAACATCACATTCGTCTTCCTAACCCAACCCACACGCCGGCCGTAAGACGGTCCCTGTCCCAATCTAGTATACCTGTTTTGTTCCTCCTCCCTTCTCGCCTCTCTCTCGTTTCTCTTGGCACACAGACACAGTGCTTTTCCTTCCTCGTCCTCTCGCCCCAATTCTTCATGTGTATTGTATATTCCGCTTCTTGCCAATTCCACGCTGCTCCCGGCCCTACCCCGTGGCGCGCACCCTCTTGCTCTCCACACCTACGCCCCCTCCTTTGTATAGCACCTCTTCTCCGAAAAACAAAACATTCCCAAACAAATCCATTCCGTCCCAAAACATATGTGCATCATCCATCCGGCTTTGCCTTGCTCATCTCTTGCCTTTTGTGTCTGTGTCTATCTGGTCTGCATAAACACAGTCGGTAGTCGGCTTTAATTTTCAACATCTCTCACTCCACACCCTAGAAGCATGAATAGAACGGAACGAAAAGAGAAGGGAAAAGATTAACATGAGACTGCTCTCTTCCTCTTTTAGTCATACAAATCCGGCATCAAAAACACAGTAGGGATATTCGCCCAACCATAATAACAATACGTCTTGACTCACGAATTGTCTGATTCTGAAACTCCCATTGTACTAGAATTCCGCTTCCCAAGTAGAACAAGTAATTTCACATACCTCCCAACATCCCTCACTCTTATGACGTTGACGTGGGAATAAAGCAAAACAAAAAGAAAAAAAAGCAAAGGGAAGGGGAAAGGGAGCACATGACCGGGAATGCATGCACGTAAGCAGCACAACAGGGGAAAATGCCATGCCATGCATGCCATCTTCATCTTGAGGCTCTCTGTTACAAGATCACATAGCGCAAGAATCTCAAACTCACTAGGGTTACTCGGTTTTCGGCAGCCCCTACAACCCTAGTCCTCCACAAATAACGAGCCCTGCGACGCACAATCCACGCGCATTAAGTTTATATGCACTGTTATTTTATGCAATAATGCGCAGTGCAGTCTAGAAAACTCCTGGGCTTGCTTGGTCAAGCCATCAAAACAATGGCATCAAGCCTAACGTTATCATCGTCAACCCGCTGGAGCTAGCTAAAAACACGTTTGACAGGGCTGGGCGAAGAAAGACTTTCTAGCATTGAGAATCTTCTATGCTTATTCTTGCTTCCTGTCAACCTTATTAACAGAGCCTTCTACTTGTACTATAACAACCCCCCACCCCCAAAAACATGTCGCTGGGCTTCACGCGTCTTAATGTCAAGAAATCCCCGCCAAATGCAAACATCACGTTTATTAAGCCGCTAGCCGGCCCGAACGAGGCTATAGCCCAGGACTTCCTCGAGCGCATCGCTGCACAATGCTGTAAGTGTTGGTCCGCGCCCAGTCCCTGTGATTTGCCCCTCCTCACCTTCGTCACCACCGTCCCCAAAAAACGCAGAACAACCTACAGACCGGCTTGGCACTGATGTCTTAAAGTAACACTTCTCGGATTACCTGTCCAGATCCCGTAATGAAAACAAATCACATTCACATCCGCTCGCTTGAAGAATACGAGCCAAATCGCGAATTCGTCGGTCGTAACTTCAACGCTGGCGAAGTCGTGCAGCTGGTGCTTCGGAGTCCGTCCTCCGGCCGCTGGCTGCCATTTGAGTACGTCCAGATGGTCATGATGCATGAGATAGCCCACTGCAAGCAGATGAACCATTCACGCGCCTTCTGGGCCGTACGAAACCACTACGCCGCCCATATGGAGCGCCTCTGGGCCGCCGGATATACCGGCGAGGGCATCTGGGGCGTCGGTCGTGCCCTGGCCTCGGGAACCACTGAACGGCCTACCATTCTGGCCAGCGAACGTGTCCCCGAGCACCTATGCGGCGGTACATACCGAACCAACACTAGTGGGTTGGGCCGAGGCCAGGCCCGTAAGCGGCGCGCGCCGAAGCTATCATATAAAGAACAGAAGGAACGCCGTGTATTAAGAAAGTTTGGCGCGAATGGGGTTGCTGTTGGTGCCGATGACGCAGTCAAGATGGAGTTGGAGAAGGGAGTAGGCGGCGGCGGCGGCACGGCACGCCAGAAAGCTCCCGCACGGCCACGTGTTGCGGGAAGCATGCGTGGTAGGGAACTACGCGCGGCAGCCGCGTTGGCGCGCTTCGACCAGTGTCAGAGCCTGATTCAGAAGAAAGAGGAGCGCGTGGCTGAGGCTAAGCACGAGGTCATCGAGTTGTCGGACTCAGATGACGGGTCAGATGGCTCTGATGTAGTGGTAGTTCCTGATGCCTTGGACATTGATGGTAAACGAATGACGGACAAGGATGGGATGGGTCTAGTCAAGATCTGCGATGACGATGAGGGCGGCGGCGCCGCGGATGATATCAAGGTATTTGCGTCAGACGAGTTGCAAGAGCTATCCAAGCGCTTTTGGGGTATGCCCGGGTCTCGCTCGGCATCAGAGCCAGTTAAACAGGAGGAGCAGGATAGCAACGAAGCTGGGAAACCGCCTCAGAGACCGCGAGCTCCAGCCACAAACCTACCCAAGCCAGAACCAGAAGCACCCAAGCCCCAACTATCAAAGGCCCCGGTGCGTGCAAAGTCAGCAGCGGTGCCTAGGTCACGCGCAGCCTCAAAGCCGCCATCCCTCCGTCGACCACCGTTGTCCTCATCTCAAACTAAAAAAGCGTCGGGTCGTGCTACAGAGCTTAGCTTCACGAGGACACTTGGATCTTCTACGCCGGAACCCCCATCCACACGTGCTACGCCATCCTCAGGCGGACATGTGCTGGGTCACTCTAAAGCTTGCGATCCGCGGCAGCGGTCGGTAGCGGACATGTTTCGGGCAAGGCGTGATAACAGTCGGGGCGGATAAAGGAAAGAGGGGGACTGAATTGGGATACCCTGGTCCATGGCAGACTATCTCGGTGGACGACCGCTCATTTATTGTTATTGCATTGTTTTACGTCTGCCTACTGTTATTTCGCAGCATAACGACGAAAACAATGGCTGATCAACCCTACGGTCCTATAGCCTATAGGCCTACGGAGGGCCGCCCCTTCTTTTCCGCCTGCTTTTTATTTTATTTAAAAGGCAGGCGGTATAGTACATCCACCTAGGTAAGTTCACAGGAAGACGCGACAAGCCTGGGAAAACCCAGGAATTCTTTCCCAGGGTTGAGACTGGAACAATCAAGCCTTTGCCGGAATCGGTATTCTTCTGCTTTGATAAATTTCCGCATATGCGTCGGCTATCGAAAGCCTGTAACGTGTGTGTTCCCGCGGAAAGCCGGATAGATAAGCTGAATATCCAGAATCAGCGTGAAAGGTTGTACTGGGAGCAAACCATAGGCATATGATCTTCCACATTGGCTGCAGCTCGTAGCTGATCATACTAGACTACAGGATGTTGCTGTGGTTGCCGGAATAGCCTGTGGGGAGCGAGACTGTGTTTAGGGAAAGCCAATTAGCCTAATCTTGACATGTAATTGAAGCTTTGGAGATGCGGTTTTTGATTATAGCAGACCACTCCATCATGACCCGACGTTTAGACCAGCCACATCGACACTGAAG
>NETT01000075.1:0-30663 GCA_003449175.1 Ceratocystis smalleyi | reverse complement strand
GGGGTTCAAAATGACAGCAGAGTGATTGCCATGGACTACGTGATAATTACTCACGCTGTATGAATTCCATATCAATAAGCGGATGATGTAATTGGTTCTCAGAGTGGAAAAAAAAAACACAAGGAAACCAAAATAGCCCATGAGGAATTGCACCTAGATGAGAGAGAAGCATCGGCCTCGCCAGGCTAGGACGGGACAACAAGTGGAAATAGAGCAGTTAAAACCCTCGAATCAGGGCCCAGGAACACGGCAAATGGGCAGAGGTGCCCCGGTGAATTTAATGGACTGTCATAGAAACGTGAGGTCAGTGTGGATAGTGGTAGGAAGCGAGCACAAGAAGAGGGTAAAAGACCAGGAGGGCAGGAGTGTAGGAGCGCAAGTGAGGGGCACAGGAAAGACGAAGTGCCCATAATTCTTTTTGGTACACCCCGCTGTGTTGTGCTGCGCTCGCTATAGCAGGTCTCTCGACTTGCATGGGGGAAGAGACATGGGGGGGCGGACGGGTACCAGTTACGAGAACAGAAAGCAAAGGGTAAGAGTTGACCCCTCCTCCCCTCCTCCCCTCCTCCACCAGAGCCAAAGCAAGAACAGGTGCAGGTTGCAGGCAGTTTCCATATTTGAGCCCATAAGCCAGGCCGCCAGCAAATAAATAATATTGCCTTTCCCTCTTTCCCTCTTCTTTTCTTTTCCCCCTCTTCTTCCTTTCTTCTCTTCGTTCTTCATCCACCTCTTCTATTTTTTTTTGATCCTCAGGTCTAGGATCATTTACACTTTATGTAAGTACTAGCTCTCGCTATTCTAGCCATCACCACCACTACCACTACTACCATCATCACCAACCAATTCACACTGAATGTCTTGCTCCTTGTTCGCTACAAGCATTTCTTCTCCTGCCATCAATAATACCCAGCCCGCATAGCCTAGCCTAGCCTGTTGCCAACAGAATAGAAGCCAATTTCATCTAATTGGTTCCTTGAACTGCTGGCTTTCCATCCCGATTCCATCCTCGCCATTTCCGTCTCGTCTTTTTCCCTTTCCCACATTGCCTTATATCGACTGGCTACAACGCCGCGTTCTTCTTTTCATTTGCAACCTAACCTAATCTACCGACTGAGAGGCTCATACCGCTAACACATTGACTCTGCACTCCTTCAGAACCTACAAATCTTTTCAAAAGACATCGATAATCCATCAAAATGGCCATTACTAAGATTCACGCCCGCCAGGTCTACGACTCCCGTGGTAACCCTACCGTTGAGGTTGATGTCCACACTGAGACTGGCCTGCACCGCGCCATTGTCCCCTCCGGTGCCTCCACTGGTATGTTACACCTCCTCATTCGCCCCTCCGCATACCTTAGATTTACACACAAAAACATTGCCGTATTGACACTTTGTTTCTTCTAGGCCAGCACGAGGCTTGTGAGCTCCGTGACGGTGACAAGGCTGCCTGGGGCGGCAAGGGTGTCCTGAAAGCTATTGCCAACGTCAACGACACCATTGCTCCTGCCCTGATCAAGGAGAACTTCGACGTCAAGGACCAGTCCAAGATTGACGAGTTCCTCATCAAGCTGGATGGCACCACCAACAAGACCAACCTGGGCGCCAACGCTATCCTGGGCGTCTCCCTGGCCGTCGCCAAGGCCGGTGCTGCTGAGAAGAAGGTTCCCCTCTACGCTCACATCTCCGACCTGGCTGGCACCAAGAAGCCTTATGTCCTCCCCGTTCCTTTCATGAACGTCCTGAATGGCGGGTAAGTCTATTGTTTTGCCCCCCTCGCCAAGAGCTCAAATAAGCTAACGTGTTTTACCTAGTTCCCATGCTGGTGGCCGCCTGGCTTTCCAGGAGTTCATGATTGTCCCCTGTGAGGCTGCCTCTTTCACTGAGGCCATGAAGCAGGGTGCCGAGGTCTACCAGATCCTCAAGTCTCTGGCCAAGAAGACCTACGGCCAGTCTGCCGGCAACGTCGGCGACGAGGGTGGTGTCGCCCCTGATATCCAGTCGGCCACCGAGGCTCTGGACCTGATCGTCGCTGCCATTGAGAAGGCTGGCTACACCGGCAAGATGAAGATTGCCATGGACGTTGCCTCCAGCGAGTTCTACAAGGTTGAGGAGAAGAAGTACGACCTGGACTTCAAGAACCCCGAGTCCGACCCCAGCAAGTGGCTCACCTACGAGCAGCTGGCTGCTCTGTACAAGGAGCTGGCTGAGAAGTACCCCATTGTTTCCATCGAGGACCCCTTCGCTGAGGACGACTGGGAGGCCTGGAGCTACTTCTACAAGACCAACGACATCCAGATTGTTGCTGACGATCTGACCGTCACCAACCCCCTGCGCATCAAGAAGGCCATTGAGCTCAAGTCTGCCAACGCCCTGCTGCTGAAGGTCAACCAGATTGGTACCCTGACCGAGTCTATCCAGGCCGCCAAGGACTCGTACGCCGACAACTGGGGTGTCATGGTCTCTCACCGCTCTGGCGAGACCGAGGATGTCACCATTGCCGACGTCGTTGTTGGTATCCGCTCTGGTCAGATCAAGACTGGTGCCCCCTGCCGCTCTGAGCGTCTGGCCAAGCTGAACCAGCTGCTCCGCATTGAGGAGGAGCTTGGCGAGGAGGCCGTCTACGCCGGCAGCTCTTTCCGCACCTCTGTCAACATGTAAATTGATTGACGATGTGTTCTGCGCTGAAACAAGGGTGGAGAAGGAAGAGTTTCCCCAACAAACAAAGCCTTGATGGTTTGTTTTCCTGACGAAAAATAGAAGCAGCGCCTTTCTCGGCTCGCTCAACAAGAACATGAGCGAGCGAAACTAACAATTGGGACTTGGCGTTAATTTGATACTCGGGAATGGCTCTTATGAAATGGATTAAAGTATATTAATTGTTAACAAGCGATACAAAAAAAAGCGCCAAATAAATATGAAGCGACTTGTCTTGTTTTGTTGCTAAACTTATGCACTCGACTATTTGAGTTGAAGTATGATATATTAAGTCCATACACAGATAGGGTGCTGGAGACTGTAGACCTGTAGACCTGATGCCCCGCACTTTGTGCTAACTAAATATGTTACTAAGGCAACCTTTGAATTTGGCATAGCACAAAATAAACAAAGAACGGCCTTATTGAACAACAAGGCATGCATTTCAGTGAGTTTTGATGTCAGGGTTATTTTTCTTTGCCTTGGCCATTCTCCTTTTGAAACCGCCTCCCTCCCTCCGCCTCCCTCCGCCTCCCCCCACCTTCGTCATTGATGTGAAAACCTAAATACTCACACCGACCACCTCCAAAGCACAAAGAACCAGAGGAGCATTACAGAACGAGACCCAGAGTTAGGGCTATTTATTTTTTTCTTGCATCACTTTGTTGCTACCTGTGTTCTATACGCATACCTGCAAACCTCCCACGTGGCTTCAGAGTCTCCTTTTATCCAAGTTTACGCTGGAAACTTGGCCCTTTTTTAATTCTATTTCCAACATCAACATACGAGACTACCCGCCATCGACATACCATCAAACCGAACATGAGTGATCCGCAAGATCCTGTGGATTTCGAAATCCTAGAGGGCCAGAAGGAAAACATCCAATCTCTGCCTGGCGGCCGCTCTGCTCGCAAGCTGGCTCAGCTATACTCGCCGAACCCTCTTAAGCCCCTCGCGACACCGAACCCGGCTGATACACAAGATGCCCACTCTGCCAAGCGGGCCGAGTTTGAGCAGGAGGTCGCTGCCATTGACGAGTCGGATGATCCTCTAGATGTGTACGACCGCTACGTGCGCTGGACTCTCGAGGCTTACCCCTCGGCGCAGGCCACACCGCAATCGCAGTTAGACCAGTTATTGGAGCGTGCTACCAAGTCGTTTGTCAGCTCAGCACAGTATCGTAATGACCCACGCTACCTTAAGATGTGGGTGTATTACATTCAGTTTTTCAGCGATGCACCGCGTGAGACGTTCCTGTTTCTTTCCCGCCATGGCATCGGTGAATCGCTAGCCCTGTTCTACGAAGAGTATGCGGCTTGGCTTGAGGGACAGGGTCGCTGGGCTCAGGCTGAAGAAGTCTACAAGCTTGGAATTGAGTGTGAGGCGCGGCCCCAGGCCCGTCTGCTGCGCAAGTTCGCGGAGTTTGAGCACCGCATGAGTGAACAGCCAGCCGAGAGCGTGCGGCCGACATCGCCAGCCATCCCGCCCGTGCGTGCGGCGCTGGCTACCAAGATTGATCCGTTTGCTGTAGCCATGCTCCCTGATGACCCCCAGGCGCCTCGGCCCGCGGCAGGATTGCCTGGCTATGCCTCGCCCAAGGCTAACAAGACTAAGGGCAAGATGGCCATTTTCTCAGACTCGGATGCGAAGGAACCGACAATGGGTGAACGTGTAGCTGCAGGCTCGCGTGGCTGGGATTCGATTGGGTCATTGTCGGAACGCAAGAAGGAAAATGTCATGGAGCCAAAACCGTGGGCTGGCGAGACGCTAAAGGCGGGCGGTAAGAAGCCATCAGGCCCCAAAATGGCTATTTTCAAGGATACAGTAAGTTAAACGATCACCTTCTCTTTTCCTTTCATGCGTCTCAGATCCAAATGAGTGTTTGCTGTCCCTCTTTCTCCCTCCCCTCCCCCCTCCTCCCCTCCCCAACAGGCTGGGAAATAGACTCGGGGCCTAGGGCTAGGCAATTGCCTCGAATGTTGGGTCTCCTTGTTTACTTGACCTTACGGGGATGATGGCTAGGCTTGTGTTTAACTGAGGTGATATCCGTCTCTTCACATGTCCTCTCACATACACACACTGTTCTCCCTCGCGCTCACCACCATTTTTTATAAGCCCAAATGTTGATGATCATAGGACTAATTTACGGCATCACCGCCGCCGTGGCGTGTTCTGGTTTATTTTGCTTCAGTCTCAGAAATCAAAAATTCATTCTTCACAACCCCCACAAACTGTGTTTGACCAACTTTCCCAGTATAAGATTTCGTCAGAGTCGGATCAGGTGGTAGTGAATCCGCGCACTGGCAAGATGGAGCGCATTTTGGTTGATCTGGAGGTTATTTACCCCCAACCAGATGTTCGTGGTGCGGAGCTCAGTTTTGAAGAGGTCTGGGCACGGAACCGGGGCTGGCTGGATAGATCTTGGGATGAACCAGGAGAGGAAGAGGAAATGGAAGAGAGGGAGATGACAATGGTTGATGTCGATGATTCCGTTTCACAGTATGACGAAAGTTTTATATTGCAACAACAGCGACGACAGCAAGAGGAGGAGCAGCGGCGGCGGCAGCTGGAACAAGAACATCACAAAAAGCCGGTGCACAGGCAAAAGAAGCTCGAAATGTACCGTGATGACGCCAGCATCGGCAGAGACGAAAACTCCCCTATGCAAGGTACATCACGGCTAGAAACCCAGAATATGGCTATTCGCAGGGACGGCTCCGAAGCGCGACCCCACAAGATGCAGATCCACCGCGATGGTGTCGTACCGCAAAAGCAAAAGTTATCAATACACCGCGATGATGAGCCAGTTGTGCCTAAAAAGCAAAAGATGGCCATCCATCGTGACGAGTTTGTAGACGAAGAAAACAGAATGGCATCGTCGTCTCTGTCTTCTCCAGTAGCACGGCCGCTGGTGCAAAAGATCCCAATCCATCGCGATGAGCCGGTGGATGAGAACGGAATGGTTATTCAACAGCAGCAGAAGCCAGCCAAAAGCAAGAAGAAGGTTATGGACTACAATGAGACTCAGATCAGTAGGATTTCCTGCCCTTTTCTTTCTTCCCTAATAACAACTGCTAACCCTGTGAACTCTCTAGTCAAAGCCAAGTTGGACTCACCCTCTCGGCCTAAGATATCGAAACGTAAGAGCATAGCCGCAGATCCCACTATGACTATCCACACTAAGTCTGCCACGGATGACATTTATGATATTTTCAATGCGCCTCTCCCATCCAAGACCGGCAACAAAGGCGGGTCGGATGATGATGAAGAGTACGACTCAGATGAATATGAGAGCGATGGCGAAAGCATGGGGACAACGCGCAACGTCGACCTCGAAGATAGTGATGATGACGATGCCAAGAGCGACTGGTCAGACTATACGGTCAAGAAGAGAGCGTCTGGCTTGGACGACTTGACGTGTAAAACGAATCCTGACTTTACGGTTCGCGGCGTTATTGACGACGACGACGACGACGATGATGATGATGAGAGCGATGGAGAAGAAGAGGAAGAGACAGAGGCGGAAGAACAATCGGAAATCTCCGAGATGAGGGGTCCGGACGAGAGTAACCAGTCCAGTCACTTCTCTGAGCAAGAACCGTCCCTCCAGTCGGTAGAAAACGACCTAGTGGCCCAGATTGGCCAACAGGTCCAACAACAGCAACCACACACTATTACACAAACAAAGTTCATACCAGTACCGCCCGAGGATTACGTGCCACCGACTCGGCCGTACCGCGACCCAGCCGAGGTTGCCAACAATAGACTGCCGTTCATGACACCAATTACCGAACGTACGGAGATGTCGCTTGACTTTCAACAAACGCAAGGCAAGACCCCTAGTCGGAGTCGTGGCATGATGCACCCTATGCCAGAGGAGGATGAAGACGAGGACGAAGACGAGGACGAGGATGAGGACGAGCAAAAACTCTGCAATCCAACCACTGATCTCAACGAGGTCATGAGCAGTCCGTTGATTGACATGGGCAAGTCGCCCATCAACTACAACACCAAAATTGCCCAGCCTGTGTTTCCCAAGCCGACAACCAAGGCCCTTGCACCCAAGGGTCCAATCATCAAGGACCTGCAAATCAACCCTATGGACGAAGCAATCCGTTCTCAGATTCTCGACA
Source organism: Ceratocystis smalleyi (assembly GCA_003449175.1). Classification (NCBI taxonomy): domain Eukaryota; kingdom Fungi; phylum Ascomycota; class Sordariomycetes; order Microascales; family Ceratocystidaceae; genus Ceratocystis; species Ceratocystis smalleyi. The sequence goes on along the minus strand of NETT01000075.1, from coordinate 23,834 downwards.
TGACACGGCCACCATTGGTGACGTACGCAGGCTTCTTCGACCACCGTGACCAGAATTACGAGAAGGGCAACGAAATCCGCCGTTTTGCCAGGGCGATGTCCAAGGCCAAGTCTAGTGGAGACCATCTTGCTGGGCCTGTCATCCGCCTCCCAGATAGCCAGGGCATGTATACAGTGAAAAAAGAGCTTGGTGCTGGTGCCTTTGCTCCAGTGTATCTAGTAGAGAACTCGGCTCCCTATTCAAGCCAGGCCGATGAGGCTATTGTTCTACTCGGTCCGAAGGTGCCACTTTCTCGGCATCGTAACCACCTTGAGGCACTCAAAATGGAGACCCCGCCCAGCCTATGGGAGTTTTTTATGATGCGGCTCACTCATAACCGGCTTGGGCCCCAAGACCGAGCTGCAGCATCACTGTCATATGCGCACGAGCTACACCTATACAGAGATGAAGGCTTCTTGGTGTTGCCCTACCACCCCCACGGTACTCTGTTGGATGTCGTCAATCACTTCCGCGCCGAGCCGTCGGGCGTCATGGACGAGCAGTTGGCTATGTTCTTCTCGATTGAACTACTGCGCACTATCGAAGCACTGCACTCCAAGGCAATAATGCACGGCGATCTCAAGCCTGACAATTGCCTGCTGCGCATCGACGCAGCATCATCCGCCTGCGGGCCCGCATCAGCACCAGCCACTCTCGGCTCCGCGGGTTCGCCCGATCCCGAAACTACTATTCTCACGCCACAGTACCATGTAGACGGCAGCGGCGGCTGGGCCACACGCGGCGTGACACTGATTGACTTTGGCCGAGGCATCGATATGCGGGCGTTTGTTGCTGGCCAGGTGCAGTTTATTGCCGATTGGAAGACAACCAGCCAGGACTGCGCAGAGATGCGCGAGGGCCGGTCGTGGACGTGGCATATCGACTACCATGGGTTGGCGGGCATTATCCACACCCTGCTGTTCGGCAAGTACATTGAGACGGTCCGGGTGGACCAAGGGCCTGGTACTGCTGGTGGCATCTCTAGCACTGCCGCTGGCGGGCCACTGAACATCGGTGTCGGCAGTCGCAAGTACCGCATCCGAGAGAGTCTGAAGCGGTACTGGCAAACGGACATCTGGGCGGAGTGTTTCGACTTGCTCCTAAACCCGGGCCACTTTGTTGAGCGCGACGGCGAGGGTGGCAAGATGCCAGTTACACGGGGCCTGCGGCGCGTCAGGGAATCTATGGAAGAGTGGTTAAGCGCAAATTGCGAACGGGGTGCTGGGTTGAAGACACTGGTAAACAAGGTAGAAGCCTTTGCAAAGGGGAGGCGGTAACGTAACTGGGACAAGCAGATGTAAGCGAGCGCCGCTTAGGGTTAATGTTAATGCACATAACAGCCAGGACTGGCTACCATCCATTCTACATAGCAACCAACAACAATCACCACGGCTCGAAAGCGGCGGCAAAGCAAAACGTGACAGTGCGGGCTCTCAAGTGAAACAGGTACATTGCAATGTAGCACGAAGGGGGGGAAAACAAAAGAGGGGGAGGAGGGGGCGGTGATATGTGAGAACGAAATCGAACCAGATTTTGGCGTGGCTTGAAATAAAGGCTAAAATAGCAAAGATGTTGTTGGACAAAGAAGCGCTGCTCGTTGTTGATTGGACAAGCGGTCAAATGGCGATGGGGGTTGATGGCTCAAGTGAGCGCCACAGTATGAGATATTTCCAGCCACAGCCGTAGTATTTGTGCCACGCGGAGAGCAAAGGGCGAGCGAGGAGAGATGGCATCGCGACTTGAGTTGGGTGGCGGGCGAGCTGGGTTTTTGCGTTCGGAGCATGCGGCCTACAGGGGCGTGGCACGCAACACCGAATCTACAGATCTTATACATACGGCCAGGACCAGATATTGCTTGAGAGCTGGTTACACTCTGACCACTCCGGCTCTGATGATGCTTTCTTGTACAGTAGACGTAAAACATATCCAAATCAAACGATGCTTTCATGTTGCCTGCGCCGCTTTGTCCCGCCTCGATATCTTGGTGTGTCCCCTTCCCCGCTTTTTGCTGCGGTGCCATTGGCCGGGTCACCACCCGCTTCACGTTGCCACTCTTCGAGCGCCACAGCCAATCACAGCGCGTTGGAGCCCTACAAACCGCCCTTTTTATCCGTTCCTGCTATTTTTGTTTTTGCCACGGTCAAATTTTCACAGAGCGGCCTGTCCCCTTCCTTCGTTTGCGCCTCTTTCTCCCCAGTTTTATCCTCCCTCTTGCTGCTCTTTTTTAATTTTTAATTTTTAATCCTTTTTTTTTTGAGCCATCTCCATATATAGTTCGCCCTCGAGCCTTCCTCTTCATTCCCCTAGCTCAAGCCACTTTTGTCCAGCCACTTTGTTCACGCCTCGTTAAGCCTCAAGCCTCAAAGCCCCAAAGCCCCAAAGCCTCAAGCCTCAAGCCTCAAGCCTCAAAGCCCCAAAGCCTCATCTCGAAAGCCTCCCTTCGCTTTTCAGACTTACAAGCCTTTGCCTTGCTACTGAATCCATTAGTCCATAGCCCGTTAAAGCTCGAGGAGCTACCAAGGTGCAGTGCTCCCGAGCCCTTTTTGGTCGGACTGAAGCTGGCTGGGCGACGAGCTCCACGCAAGGCCCTTCTTCACTTCGCGATACCTGTTCGGTGTATGCGTATATTCTTGTATGTCCTATTGTTTATTTTGGCTCCAATTACGACAAAATATAGGTAAAAGGGAAAAGAAAAGCCTTGACTGACCACCCAAATAAGAGGCGTCGCGTATTAGAGGCCCTCATCCGCCCGGTAAAAGTGAATACAGGTCCTTCGAGTGCGCCAGTCCTTATTGTTCACAAATCACCTGCTACAACTACCGTCACGACCTTGGTCACGGTATTGACGCGCCTCGGCTCTTGTCATCACGCGCTGGCGTTGGCCAAGTATCGGACGAGCTGTCGCACATATCTTCCTTTTGCTCCCTGCCAACGTCGGATTTCACCAAGTCTTTTTGTTTTCTTGTCGTTTCTCGCTGCATCTTGCATACGGCAATTCCACGCGCACTCTTCTCCTTGCACTGTCGTTGCCCTCCTCCCTCTCTGCCGCCATGTCCGTCGAAGCTGCTGCCGCTGCCGTTGCTGCTATCCATGCGGACGTATTGGCTGCTCATGCTCATGCACAGGCCCAGGCCGAAGCAGCGGTCGAGGCTCAGGCTCAAGCTCATATCCAAAATGACATGCACCAACAACAGCAAACCCACCACGAAAGGGCATCCGCAAGCCCCAACCCATTGAAGCGCTCGCTTGAGGCCTGCCAAGAAGAAGATGCTAGTAGACTAAAAGTTGCGCGCTTGGGAAACGAGCACTTCAATGTGCCGCATAATAACTCACCGGCAGCTACTCCCGCCGAGGCTAAGGGGACGCACTCCGCCGATCCCCCAGCAGACGTTCAAGCACACCAGCAACCACAGCAGCCTCATCAACACACCACCGAACCTCATTTTCAGGCCCAGCCACAGTCACAGCCTGTAGAAACCCAACAACCCGTCCATTCTCATGTTCCTTCTCATACCGCCACTCCTGTCCCGACAAGCGATTCCACGGCTCAAGAAACCCCCCACGGCCCGAACCAACACCAACACCAACAAGCCCAGCAGCAGCAGCAGCAGCAGCAGCACTTGCCCCAATCACAGGCGCAACATGAACATGCGCGCAATCTGACGCCGGACGAACAGCAAGAAGTCATGCGCCTCATTGACACGGATGTGGCGGCTCGCGCCATCGAGGCTTCTTCTGCCAATGTTGTAGCTGCTGCTGCCCCTACGGCTTCTATGGACACCCAAGCAACACAGATTAACGTGCCACTTACACCAACCCGGACCGCCCAGACGGCTAATGCTATCAGCGAGTCTCAGGCACAACAGGCAATGGCCAACGTCCCCGTCAACGCAAACTCGGCATCGTTGGATGTCAACGTCGACAATGTCCACGCTGCCGTCGCTATTCATGAGGCGGGCAAGTCCCAGGCCAATATGTCGTATCCTGGCCCCCAATTACAGCCTGGACCCAGTCCCTTGTCGCTGCCGCATACACCTTCACGGTCTATTAACTTTCCGCTATCTTCTCCACAGGTCGGCACTGGTAGGTATATCCTGTCCTCGTAAAAACAGTGCCGTGTACGCTTACTAACTGACAAAATAGAAAAGCCATACGGCTGCACTCAATGTGAAATGAGCTTCCGCAGGCTCCACGACCTCAAGCGCCACAGCAAGCTACACACAGGCGAAAAGCCTCATGTTTGTCCGAAATGTGAGCGCAAGTTTGCTCGTGGTGATGCTCTGGCACGCCACAGCAAAGGCGTCGGCGGTTGCGCTGCACGTCGCACGAGCATGAACACTTTTGCCGATACTAACGACCTTGATAACCATGGCCTGTTGGCGGGCGAATCTCCTGCCATGGGCAACATGGTCTACGGCCAGCCCGATGACCGCTCGTCCATCGCACCACCCGATGCTCGCTTTCATGCTACTGCTGAAAGCCAATTCCCTGATTCGCGCATTTCCTCACTGCAGTTGCAGCCCTCGCGCGATTCTACTGCTGCCGCCGCTACCGCCGCCACCACCGCCACCCCAGTTTACGCGACTGTTGGCATTTCTACCAACACCAAGGATTTGGACGAGGCCAATGCTGGCATGCAGTCTGCGGCCGAAGTACAGCGCACTTCGGACCTAGGACTTGCGCGGTCTGTGGAGGATGCTGGGGCCGAGGACAAGCCGCGTGTAGGCACGGCAGGCTCAGCCGTCTCACTGGCATCGCCGACTCCGAATTCCACGGCGGCAACAGCATCGGTACCAACCCTTGCGTCGCCAGCCGCCACCGCTACCGCTACGTCCACAACAACAACTGCGACGGCAGACCCTAGCTTGAATATGTTTACATCGGGCAATGCGGCTATTTGGACATATATAATCAGCCTAGAGACACGGCTGGCCACGTTGGAGAAGACAGACCGCGAGAAGTCCGATCAGATCGCGGCAATGGAAAAGCACATCAGCCTTATTGCAACAGAGTTGTCGGCACCACGGGAGTAAGTAGATATGGCAGGGTGTTTGGGGAAATCTGCTATTCTTTTCTTTTTTTTTTTTTTCTTCTCATCTTCAAAACTTCTCTTTTCTGTCACATCTTGTCACGCCACGCATCCCCTCCTCGCTCATTTCTCCTGGTCTCTCTCTACTGGGGCTCATGTATTTCTGGTTATTTTTTTCTTTTGTATTTACTGCCACTGCCCATCCATGATGTTTTCTTCCGCGTATTACTCTTATCTTATGCTTGAGGCTCAATGCTTCCACCTTTTTTTTTTTTTTTTGTTTTTTTGTCCTGTCCGGTTTTCCTTGATTACTTCAAAGTCTTGCTTGCATCCGCATTGTTTCTTTGTTTTGTTTTATTTATATATATTTATATATATCTCAACGTCCTGTTCAAGTATAAATGCATCTTCCTTTCCAGCCCTTGAAACATCGTCTTAGAATCACGGAACGTTTGAAAAGGAAACCCCCCCAATGTTGTGAATGTACAAAAAAGAAACAGAAAAAGAAAAAAAAAGGCCCCGATCATCATCGAAGTCCGACCAAAAAGTCATGGTGTTGCTCCCTTCTGAATATCACCAAGCATTAAAAAGAAATCAGAAAAATCAATGCAAATCCTCAGAACGCCGTGCGCCATGTTCAACGTAACATCTTCAAAAAAAAAAAAAGAAAGAAAAGTCCGGTGACTAGCCTTTTCCATCAACAGATTCGCACAAGCAGCAACCAAACAAGCCTCGGCCGTTGATTCTTTTTCCCTTACGCAGAGGGGATAGAGGTTGCAGGATCTCTCTCCTGGCTTCTCCTCCCTTCTTGCTGCTCCTCGCCCTCTACTCGCCCTTGCGTCGCTTCTCGTTCTCGCGCTGAAGCGACTTGAAGAAACCCGCATGGGACTTCTTCTTCTTCATCAACGCTTTGTTAGCGCTCTTGTTTTGCTCGATATATGCCATGTCATTTCCGCCACTCAGGCCCTTCAGCGAGCCTGCCGTACGACGAGCGCCCCTCCGCAGTGGCTTGCCATCTGGACCATAGAACATGTTTCCATCGGCAGCGAGACCCGCAGCCTCCTTCTCTTCATCCTTCCAGCTCTTGCTCTCCTGGTCGACGAGGAGCTTCTGGAGCAGCTCGCGGCGAGACTCGGGCGTGGCAAAGGCGAGTTCGGGTGTGTTTTCAATGTTCTTGAGCTGCGTGATGACCTTGAACGCATAGCCTTGGTCAACTAGGAAAGCCTGACGCTTGGAAGAGAAGGACATTTCAACCGTATCCTTAGAGACAAGCGAATAAAAGAAGGCGTTGAAGCCCTCTTCGTTACGACGCTTCGCTCGTAGCACACGGCCAAGACGCTGGGCTTCTTGTCGACGCGATCCGTACTGTGCCGAAATCTGAATCAAGCACGTCGCTTCGGGCAGATCCAGAGATGTATCCCCGATCTTGGACAAGAACAGCGTGCTGCAGTTAGGCGATGAACGGAAAAACTCAAGAATTTCCTGACGTTCAGCGTTGCTGGTACCGCCATATAAAAAGGGCTTCATAAGCTTCTTGGCATAGACCTCGAGGGCGTATACATTATCAGAAAAGACAATAATTTTGTCGCCGCGACTCTCGTGATACTTGATTAGATACTGGCAAGCTTGGAACTTGGACGGGTTCATAACGCAGAAAAGAGAACGGCTTCGAGCGCTGGCTTTAAGGTACTGCTCGTAGAACTCGGTAGGCATGGGGCACCAAACGACAGCGCACTGGACCTTGGCAATGAAGCCCTTTTGAGACAGCTCCATCCAGTTAGCCTCGTACAGCTTGGGGCCAATGAGAAAGTTTAGATCTTCAATCTTGTCGTCTTCTCTCAGCAACGTGGCTGTCAGGCCCAGCTTAGAATGGGACTTGATAGAACCGACGACGCGACGGAACATTTGCGCGGGCACGACATGCACCTCGTCAAGTAGCATAAGACCCCACTCGCGACTCTGCAGGAATTTCATCATCTTGGCTGACTCATGGGCTCGCTCTCGCGTGTTGGTTACCATGGAGTATGTAGTCACGATGATTCCCGTGTTTCCTGTAAAGACAGACTTGCTGTCGGACGAGAACACGGCAATACTGTCTGGGTCAATATTAGACCACTTCAAAAACTCGTTTCTCCACTGGATGGCAGACATGTTGCTAGTAGCAAGTACTACGACTCCCTTTCGGATAGTACAGGCTGCTGTCACACCGACTAACGTCTTGCCGGCACCACAGGGCAAGACAATGATTCCAGACTTGGCACGTCCATTGCCAAACATCTTACTAAGACTCTTTTCCTGGTACGGACGAATCTGGGTGCCCGGCCTAAGATCAATTTCAAGGTTTGGGTTGATGTTGTCGTTGCGAAAGTCATATTCTTCCAGCGCTGGGTAATGCAAGGCTAAACAGCGCTGGGCCGTTGCACCGACCTTTTCGTCTTTAATCTGAAAAGCATGGATAACCTCTTGCGAGTCCACGTCGTCATCATCCTCCTCCTCAGCCGCGTGGGACTGTATTTGCTGTGGCTGCTGTTGCTGCTGCTCTCCATTGGCTTTGGCTTCTTTCAGGCCCTCGGCTTCACGCACGCCAGCAGCATCTTTGGTTCCAGCAATGACCAGGCCAGCCATTGTCGGCGCCACCGTCGTAGTCTCCTCGGCGCCCTGCACTCGGAAGGAGCCGATTTCCCAGTCCTTGAGCAAGATCTGGAGCACGTTGGCGTCTGTGGTTTCAACGTAGTATTTGTTATTACGCAAAACCAGCTTGACCTTGCCGTAACTTCTGCCACAGTAAGTAATGTATTCCTTGACATTGGGGGGCATATCCGTTTTCAGGAAGCGATCCAGCGTGTTGATAATGTCCATGGGATTCAAGCCAACAGACACGGCGGCGTACAGGCTGTGCGTTGTAAGACGATACTCGTGGATAAAATGCGGTCGGGATGTGGGCTCGGCGATTGTGATGAGGAAATCCTGCACTCGGGGGGCAAGCGGATGGAAGCTCTCAAGCACAAGCTTTCCCCAGCCATCAATGCGGAGAGGCAATGTTTGGTGGTTTGGCTTGAGTCGTAGACCGGTGAAGTCGCGTTTGTGTGTGGGTTCGAAGAAGCCAGTGGCCATGTCCTTGACGCCCGAGTTGAGGTCGTAAGGGAATGCGCTAATATCAAACTTCTGGATATTGCGGGCGATGGCCTTGTTGAGGTCTTCGGGGAGGTCTCTGGCCTCCACCACTTCGGCGTCGTCATCACCAACGGTGCTTCTGGGAGTAGCCGCACCAGGCGTCGAGCCCTTAGACAGCCGGCCGGCTTTGAGAGCGCCTTCGGCACCAGTAGGAGCCTTACGCTTAGCTGCCAAGGACATGGTGGTCCGAGAAGAGGGACTGACGTGGCGACAAGGCTGGGGGGGGGGGACAAAGGACGTTTCGTGAAACGAAGTCGCAATGCGACGTTTGCTCAAGGAAGCAGAGCAGCGATTGAATACAAGTTAATGGAAACGGTATAACAACAAGTATATTGGGCAATATCGAGACTCGGCAGACTCGAGGCTATTTTTCAGATTTGAAGGCTGGAAGAACGTAATTCAAGAAAAAGTTGAACGCAATGAAGGGATAAAATGAAGCATAAGCAAACAGCCATGACGTCTCACAAGCGTTATTACTAAGCAAAAATCAATCTGGAGCCTATGCTAACAGTTTGTGGCTATAGTTTGTATGGCGATCTGTTAGCGACGGTTAGTAATCAAGCACGTGTCCTAGTCACGTGGGGTCGCGTAGAGAGCTCTGTTTTTCCTGCGCGAGGCTGGTTTCGGTCTAGACGCGTCAAAAGGCCAGGAGGCGGCTCGTTTTCTTCAGATACCAACTTACATAATGCTCCCACTAAGCACCCGATTGTATTCCGCAACCGTTTTCAGTCTAGACTCATAGTCTTCACGGTTGCCGCAACTAATTTTCACCCATAACAATGCCTCCTCGTAAATCAACTCGAGCCGCTACCATCCAATCGGCCAAGCGCAAGGCCGAAAGTCCTGCCGATTCTGAGATCAAGAGCGAGTCCGAGTCCGAATCCAAGCCAAATCCCTCCAAGAAGCTCAGGGCCGCACCAACACAGGCTCCGGTAAAGTCAGAGCTACTTTCTCTGCCAGTCAAATCACGCTCCAAGCCCAAGGCTCAAGCAAAGACCAAGACCACGGACGACATGCCGCCCTTGGTAGAGCGAACCGCCGTGTCGACATTAAAGAGGGCCATGTACATTGGCGCTCATATCAGTGCTGCTGGAGGTTAGTCCCCCTCCTTGGCGTGTACACATGTTTTGTCCTATGTCCTGACATGCTTTTCTCCCAGGTGTCCAAAACGCACCACCCAATGCTGTCCACATTGGTGCGAACTCGTTTGCCCTCTTCCTCAAGTCGCAGCGCAAATGGAACAATCCGCCCCTTGATCCCACCGCCCGCGACGGCTACATCTCAGCGGCGAAGCACAGCCACTACAACTCGTGCAAACATGTCCTCCCACACGGCTCGTATCTTGTCAACCTCGCCCAAACGGACAAGGCCAAGGGCGACCAGGCGTACACCAGCTTCGTTGATGATCTGAAGCGCTGCGACCAGCTCGGCATCCTGCTTTATAATTTCCACCCTGGGAGCACCGGTGGAGAGAGCATGGACTCGGCCTGCAAGCGCATTGCAGACCGCATCAATGCTGCCCACAAGGAGACCAAGACAGTCATCCCCGTGCTAGAAAACATGGCCGGTGCAGGCAACGTTGTGGGCGGGCGTTTTGAAGATCTCAAGATGATCATCGACGGCGTGGAGGACAAGAGTCGTGTAGCGGTGTGTATCGACACATGCCATGCTTTTGCCGCTGGCTACGATATTCGCACAGCTGAAGCCTGCAAAAAGACGTTTGACGAATTTGACCGTGTTGTAGGCATGAAGTATCTGCGTGCATTTCACCGTAAGTTTCCAATTACACCACCATGTGCGCCTACGCCTACACAGACTGACTGAATCATCCCTCTTCTACACAGTCAACGACAGCAAAGCGCCATTCAACTCCAACCGCGATCTGCATGCTAACATTGGCACCGGATTCATTGGACTACGAGCCTTCCACGCCATAATGAACAACGAGGCATTCTGTGACATGCCCATGATTCTCGAGACGCCCATCGACTCCAAAGACGCCAGCGGCAAGTCTATTGAAAACAAGCAGATCTGGGCCGACGAAATCAAACTTCTTGAGAGTTTGATTGGCGCCGATACTGAGACTGATGAGTTCAGGCAACTCGAGGAAGAGCTCCAAGCTCGTGGCGAGAGTGAGCGTGCAAAAATACAAGACCAGGTCAACCGCAAGTCGAGCAAGAGCGGCGTGAAGAAGGCACCAGCTAAGAAGACACCCCGAGGCAAGAAAAAGGTCGAGTCTGATGATGACAGTGGGTAAAGGTACATCCTTGACTGGTCTCTATTATTGCCTCACATTGATTGCGTTGTATTTTGACTGAAGGTGGTGGGGGGCTATATATATCACGCCCCCTAGTTTCATCTTATGCCACCAACTTGGAGATTTACACGGCAGCTTGCATGTATATCATAATAACAACATTGATTGCAGGATGTCCGTCTTTTCTTTCTTCTTCTCGAGGAAGGACAAGAGATTTGGCAGCTCCTGCAAAAAAAAGAACATTACGCGGCCAAGTTAAATTAAGGTGACGTATCTTGCTTAGCGCACGGTAGCCGCAATAAGGAGGATTCGCCGCGGGTAAATTGACGGACATTCTACAGAAAAGTAAACAAAGCAAAAACGGCTCATTTTGGTTTTGTTTAGTATTGGCATGCCATCTGCAATGGTGTTGCCGTTGCCGGGGCGCTCAACTCAAAGCCTGGAGGCTCTGGTTTCAAGCATCGTTAGGTCCCAAAGTTACTCTGTTTGGTGTGATTTAAGCCACGGCAACAAGATGCACAGGACAGCCTATCCACCTACGGAAGCCGGAGCTTGACTACATTGGGCCCTCTCCCCTTTTCCTTTCCCCCTCCCCCCCTGTCCCTTCGTCTCGTTTACTCCCAATTGCTCTTGATCACATCAACAATGACGCCGTGGTCTTCGTGTTGCTGCAGCCCACTCACCACAACAACGGCAACTAGACCATCAACACCATGGACACGGATTGGGATGGCCCCTCCATGGATAGCATAATCGCCCTTGTGCGCTTCACCAATGGCATATTTGGCAGCAAAAGCAGCCTCATCGCCACCAAACTTGTTGTGCATAAACCACGAACTACAGCCAAAACGCAGCGCCGTGTTGCGTTTGCGGCGCACCCAGCACTCGTTGTCTGGCGTGATCCCCGGCCCTGTGACCGTCTGATAAACCACCTGCGAGCTGTTGGCAAGTGCAATAGAGATGAGTGTCGGCTGGCCATTTTGAGCATATGGTAGAAGGCGTGCGTAGAGCAGTGTGCCTAGCTCAAAGGCGTCGTCGCTGGTGAACGAGGAGAAGGTAAAGGAATCGCCATCGGCTTTGAGCGCAGCCAGCTTCAGGTTGGGCGCGTCTAGTTAGTTGGAGGAAAATACAGGTCCCGTCCGGTCCGAAAACTACTTACGTCTCTGTGGGGTTCGGGGATAGTCCTCGGGGCTTGAGGGCTCTGGATTGCAGCCTGCACTTTCTCTAGGGCAGCGCCGGCCTGTCTCCGACGAGTCCATACTTTAGGGGCCATGATGTATTGGATGAAGAACAGAGTAAATGATCGAGAGGGTTGCAAGCCGATGAGTTAAGCTGCCAGAAGAGACAGATGTTGGCAGCCTTGTTCTTCTAGTCTGACCACAATGGCAACATACTGGGTCTCTAGCCCCGTTTTTGCCTACAGCACGCTTATAAAACGGAGGGCTGGGCTGCGTCTAGCACACCTTAGCGTACCCTATACAGCACGCCATCCTTGAGGGCCGAATAAGTTCTTAGGGCTTGTGAATACAAGTCTGACACGGAGCCGCTATAATAGTTCAGGTACAAGTTCTGACTTTAGGATGTCGTGGGTTCTCTACTAGAACAACGTTACCCCCCAACTTTGATAACCCTTTAGACGAGCCTACGTCATAATTTCCCAGGGCTTTTTGTATCCTGGCCGCACGCATAAGAAAAGCGCAGCAGCAAGCCCTCCGTTAGCGATGGCCTGAGGCCGCATGGTGACTCTCTGGCGACTTGTGCTCAGCACTATCACCACCTCCAGACCTTGTTTCATCAAGACCCAGCAGCCCTCTACGTGAGCTCTTACACCCAAAGCTCGGATCTCTGTTGACCAGAGCGTCAATAATGCATAAAGTCAAACTGTATGCCCAGAATTGTGGCTTGTAAAGATGTCCATAACCCACGCCATATGGCAGGTAATAAGAAGACACGAGAACGACCGGCAAGCGGAGTCGTCAGTCAGTCTGCCACTCGTCCTATTTCAAAGCTTCTTCCTAGCCGGTCCGCTTCCATGTCGTGGACAAGTAGGTCTATGGCCCGAGATCTAGGCCAGCCTTACCAGGGTGGCAAACAGCAAGAGGCGCTTGCCTGAGAGGCGGTAAGGAAGGTTTGAAGAGAGAACGGCTTCTTTACTGAATCTATACTTAGGGTCATTCACTCTATATTTTCTCGGCATTATACAAAAGCCATTCTATTCTAAGTCTATCATTCTAGGTCTTAGTAGGCCTAATTAAGAGAGCTCGGGGCAGTAAGAGGAATATGCGTCTTGATTGTACGTGCGTGCTCGAGTTGGGGGTTTTCGCCATTGTTTCGCCTTCATAATTTTTCTGCTTTCTGACTTTGGACACTTTGTTTGGGTGATCTGTTCTTCTTATTTGTGATCCTCATAGGCTCAAGGGGAACACCGAGAAACAAGAGACCAAGGAGCCAGGTCCAGATCTGGGCCCAGACCTTGTTCAAGCGTGTTGAAGGTGGCTGCCAAGTCAGGTGCCAAGTCAGGGAGGGCTTTCGAGCGTGGCTGGCGGGACGGGAAAGAGGAAAGTGAAGAGAGGGCACAGCTGCCAAGTCTTTTTGTCGTCGGGGGATTTTGAACCTAGGTCTACTAATGCATTACCTTCGGTGCAGATCGCAAGCAGCAGGAAGGAGGGTTGACTGAGGGGTAGCGTACGTACCTACATACATACATGTATATTACGTGCCCAGTATGTAGTGTGCTGGTGACAGGGCTTAGGCCAGGGGAAGATGGTTAATAGGTAGAGGGCCTGTTGCTAGGGAGCTTGGTTGTTGTTGAAAGAGGGACAAGGGAAATGCTGGCGAGCCAGGGACAGAAAAGAGACGAAGTAAAACGGAATAGAGACCCCAGTAGGGTTTGAAACACATGTTAGGGTTTGCGGCGTGAGATTTTAGGGCACGCTTTGATTTGCCACTTGATGCATATTCACGGCCTATTAGTCGGCTTCTTTTTTTTGTTTTTTTTTTTTGTTATTTTGTTTTCTTTCCTTTTCTTTTACACTTCGTCATAGCCAAATCTTGGTCTTAAAGTCCAATTTCTTGGAGATCAAGGGATATGACAAAGTACAGGGACAATCTGACCTTCTGTAACTTGTCCACAGGATGGAAAATGAAAGGCATAAAAGGGGAGGGGAGGGGAGAGAACTCGTCAATACGGAAAAGGCTCTGGGATCTGGAATTTACGAGGTGACACCGCCACTGAATAAGAAGTCCAAGAGAGCTTGAGAAGGGGAGACTGGAGCCTAGGCTGTCCTGATCCTAGACGAATTTGGTCACAATATGTACTGAATCACAGAGCTGAAAGCTAGGTACTTCTGAACAGTCCAGAAGCCTCCATCGCTGAAAATTAGCTCTATGCTGAGCCTTTGAGCGTTGTCGTCTGTTTCTTTGGCAAAGCAAAGCGTAGTTCCTCTGGATGGATACAACTAACGCCAGGCGTGTTTCATATAGCAGGTGGGTTCTTCACAGCGCTGTCTAGTGCCGGGAAAATCAAGTGCATTGGCCAGCCATCATTAATGATTTTGCTAGGCTAGGAGAAGAAGGTTTCTGCAGCTACATTATAGCCCAGGGCCAAGGCTACGGCTTCCCGTCTCGACTAATAGAACCAGGAGAGAACAAAGAGGGGCCGGGAAGCTGGGGACTGTCTGGTTGTTCACGACAGCAACAGTGTACGACGACTGGGACGGCCGTAGAATGGGCGATGTAGCAATATTGAAACCAAGAGATGGACCATTGTTGTATGGTCATCTGACTGCTTGGCTTAATATAACTTCAGGTAAGAATGCCTGTAGTGCTCCCTAAGAAGTGGCCCTTTGTAGAGAGAGAGTGTGTGTTTTGAGGACTCCCTTGCAGAAAAAGGGCAAAGGGGGTTGAGTCAAGCATGGGCTTGTGAAGTGCCGCTACAGATTCCAATGTTTATTTATGCAAATAGCTTCCATTCCAGTTGGCCGTCTTGGATGATGAAGCCTTGGTTTAGCGAGTATGAGCATGTGGGTGGGTGATTGTGCTCATAGTACACATCTCCAACATCGTTGCTATCGTTATCCCCGTTGTTATTGTTGTTTTACAGGGCTAAGACCTGAAGAAGGCGGGCCAACTGTCGGTCTGTCTATAGCTTTAATCTGTTGTCCTCCATGGTCATATCTGCCAGCAGGCAAATGGGAAATAAACAGGCCAGCAAGTAGCTGAGCAAAGGCCAGTTCCATTTTAGCTTAAGTCTTCTCCATGGGTGTTGAAACGGAATACACGAAACTCAAAAACACTGCCTGCTGGAGCAGGCGCCAGGGAAGGGCAGGAACAAGCAGAACAGGAAGCTAAGATGGACTGGGAACGAGGGGGCTTTTGCTGCGTGGACGGGCAGGTAGGTAGGGCAGGGAGTTGGAGGAAGTTGAAAGACGAGCTGAGTCGCAAAAGATAGACAGCAAAAAGGGAAGCGGCAGATCAGTCAGTGGGTTGATGACATTGGGATCCGAAGTAACAAGAACGACAGCATGCACGGCAAAACGGACAGAAATAACAGCAAGCAAGCAACTAAAGAAGCAAAGGGGAAAAAAGACCTCTGCCACCAACGCCGGATGCCATGCCACCCACCACACCGTGTATTCCTTAGCTTATGGTTCTTTTTCTGGAAGAGCGAAGCAATGCAAACAAAACAAGAGAAAAGAGGCAAAAGAAGGGCAATTAGATAAAAAAATTGCAAGTCTCTTAGTATGAGGGAGAAAAGAGAGGAGAAGGAGTGAAGGGGGAGTGGACTGGTGGGCGTGTATGTATGGCCAAAGGGGGGCAGCTTAGACTAGACGTGGTGGAAGTGGACTACTGCCAAGAGTCAAAGCCGCCCTTTCTTGCAGGCTTGATATCGTGCCATTTGGGTGGCTCTGATTGTGAATAGATGGCATGGGATTATTGTCCAAGGTTTCTTTGATTATGCTGTCATGGAGATGGAAGCTGGTTACCTATTTTTCGTACTCGCTACGAGGAGGAGGTTTTTTTTTTTCTTTTTTTTTTTCTTTTTTTCTGCGAATCATAGCCTCCCACTTACACTCTCCTGCATCGCCTCATTTGATTGGCTGGAAGCCACACTGTTCCGCTTTTCGCCCTTTCCTGGGAAAGAAAGGGGCCACCTGTAAAAACTGGGTCTTTGAATTATTTTGAGCTAGTTCTATCCAATCAGCGACGGAGCTTGATTTTTGGGCTGCGAAGTACCGGGGCCAGAAAAAAGGGAATCGATAAATTGGTAATTTGATTGATGAGTCGTCGTTTTTTTCTTTCTTTTTCCCTCCCTCTGCATGGTCTTCCTTTCTCTTCCCTCCCTCATGATTTTCTTGCTTCCTTTCACCTTCATTGCTCTGTACCTGAAATTAGGCTCTTTCTAGTGGGCTACCTGCTCCAAAAAGACGCCAAAAGAGCCCTGGCTGGCTTAGTGCCTGAGCTATACCGCCCTTGGGATAGCAAGCTTCGCACCCTTCTCATAGCCCAAAACCAATGCTCTTGAAAGAAAATCATTGTAGCGTAGCGCCGTTTCCACCCTCGCAAGCACTCTCTTAGTGTCAATGTCTTGTAATTTCAGCAAAATCCTACTAATATGCCCAGGCTAAGTCCCTCGCGCTCGCTGGCCTTACACCACACCAGAGCAAATTCATAGATGCCATGCCATCTTTTTCACGACCAATCGAGCTATACGTTCACACCCAAGACAACTACAAACACCCGCAAACCCCCTTGTCCTGTCGTCTCCTATAGCCTTCCTAATATTCCCCTGGCTCTTCCGGGGCCAAGGCCTCGCTCAACCAGATCCCATTAAACGCCATGCATCCACCATGCATCTTTCCTTTTTCTTTTTCTTTTTTCTTCTTCTTTTGCTCCCTTCTTTTGCTCTTGCTTTCCTTCTTTTCCTCACCTATCCGAGCTTGATTTCTATATCCAACTGAGAAAGTCTCACGGCTTCTCTACCACACTCCTTTTCGGCCAAATCGATACTTGGAAAGCTTCCCTCCTTGTCCGCTTCTCCCCCCGTTTCTGCTGTTGTAAAACCTTCGTTTATCTTTTCAGCAATACAGTCCTTTTTCCCTGATTGTGAGTTCCTTTTCCCCTCTCGTCTAACTTGCTTCCTTGTTACGACCCACCGGGCTGGCTGCCCTGGCTGTGGCCGGGCTTGCTGTCTAGTGCTGCAAACCGGCCCCTCTCCCCTACATGTAGGCTGTATGTCTGCGATTCCTTATTGATGTACTGTGAGATATCCTTGACCGCAGGAGGCAGGAGAAGACCGACGGATCAAAATCTTCGTTTTCTTGTTTCCTGCCAGGCTCTCATATATACAGGAACGGGGCCACTTTCTTTTTTAGCTGTTCCCGTTTTCCTCTGGGTCTCGTCCTTTATCCTTTCCGACGCTGTATAGGCTTACTGACAAGAACGCGCGCTGCCTGTGCCGATTGATTTCACCATAGATTGCGATCCCAACCACACACTCTCTGTCTTTATCTCACTCTCTCGCAATGAAGCACGCCGTTATCCTATCACTTATGGCCTCTGTGGCTGAGGCCGCTTCCCACGGCCATCGCCACATGCACAAGCGTGGTTCTCTGGTCGAACGTGGAGACAAGGTCGTCTGGGTCCCTGGCCCTACGCGTACCGTCTATGTCATGGGCGAAGAGACCATCGCAGCCGATGCCGCCGCCAAGGGTCTCGAGGACCAAAACTTCCGTGTTGTGGGTGAATCGGTGCCTACCTTCGTCCCGCCCCCGCCCGCCTCTTCGGAACCTACCAGTTCAAGCACATCTACTGGTGGTGTTTTCATCGAGGCCTACACCAAGGAAACTTCAACTACCACCTCTACAACTGTCGCTACGTCGTCTACTAGTACTACCACCACTGCCGCCAGTTCGACGACTACCAAGGCATACGCCCCCAAGCCCACTGCTTCCTCTGATAGTAGCTCTGTCTCGGGCGCCAAAGGTCTGGACGCCAAGTTCCCAAGTGGCGAGATTAAGTGCTCCAAGTTCCCTAGCGACTATGGTGCTGTTCCCATTGAGTTCCTCGGCCTCGGCGGCTGGACTGGTATTCAGAGAACCCCCAACTACTCTATCTTTGACAAGTTGATTTCTTACATCGAGACTGCCATCAGTGGTGATGGCTGCACCAAGAATTCATTCTGCTCGTACGCCTGCCCTACCGGCTATGAAAAGGCCCAATGGCCTAGCGCTCAGGGCGAAACCCGCCAGTCTATTGGTGGTATCTACTGTAACAAGGATGGATACCTAGAGCTCACCCGTGATGGCTACAAAACCCTGTGCACTCCCGGCGCGGGTGGTGTGTACATTCAGAATGACCTTGACGAGGTGGTCTCCACCTGCCGTACCGACTACCCCGGTACCGAATCTATGACCATTCCTGCCATTGCCGACCCTGGCTCCCGGATCGAACTGACCAACACCTACGGCCCCGACTATTACATCTGGGACAACAAGCAAACATCCGCCCAGTACTATGTCAACAAGAAGGGCTACACTCAGGAGGAAGCTTGCCTCTGGAACTCGCCCAAGGACAAGGGCATTCCCGATTATCTGCAGACCACTAAGAGTGCCGGTAACTGGGCGCCTGTTAACATTGGTGTTGGCAAGGACGCTTCGGGCATCACTTACATTGGCATCTTCCCCAACACTCCTACTACTACTTCCAAGCTTGACTTCAACATCAAAATCACCGGAGATGTCAACGGCGATTGCAAGCTGGAGAATGGCGTTTACTCATCGGAAGGCGGATGCACTGTAAGTTTCACTTGTCCATCTGAATGCCCCATTGTATTGTATTCGATCATGCTAACTGTTGTCAACTACTAGGCTGCTGTGCCCGCGGGTGGTAAGGCTGTAATCCACTTTTACTAAGTCGGAGGAGGACATTGCCTTGAGATAATTCCGAGGAGGATTCGGCGCAGTTTAGATTCGACCATATTTCGTGCTCTGCCTTACCCGTATGAGCTTCCTTAACCTCTCTCTCTCTCACCTCGAGAAATCTTTATCTCCTGCTCGAACACGCTTTCTCTGGTGGTCAATGACAAACATGCACTTGAAGGATGCTGTGTTTCTCCTTGTTTCAACAGCGTATACCTCTGGGTTCACACCTTTTGCTCCCTTTTTTATTTTATTTTATTTTTTTACTCTTTGTTATCTCTTTCCAGTTTCTTGATGTCACATGACTCTGAATCTACTTGCACAAAGTCTCGTTGTTTTTCTTTCTTATCGCTCTTTGTCTCCCCTCGTCTCTTGTCTCTGATGCTGTCAGTGTATTCTGGTCGCTCTGCTTCGATACTTCTGGGAAATGCCATGGTTTATATTCTGACTGCATATATATATATCTACTTTTTTCTTTTCTTTTTCCATCGGAATATCGTCTTGTTTACAAGTCTGGGCCCTTTGCTGTCACGGCAAAAAGCAGGAAGTGCTGTCTCTGTACCACGTATGCGCTGCCGATTCCCTTTTAGGTTTGCCAGAGTTCAGCCCGGACAGAGGGGCCAGCGAGGGTGGTGGCTTGATTGCCAGTATTGGTGCCTATGCGATCGCCCGGCTGCCGTATGTGTCGTCTCGTCGTTTTATTATATTGTCTTATTTTCTTTTGTTACACTAGTGCACCAGGAGTTGTTTTGATTCTTTTCTTGTATTGAAAGTTACTTTGTTACTTGCATCTTGCTTTCGATGTATGATGTATGTGATTGTTAGACATTGCTTGCGCATTCGAGTTGAACCTGTCCATGAAGAGTTGGCCTGGGGCACGAATTATTTTACAAAATGCTTCAATATCTGGTATGCATTGCGTGTGTTCGTACCAGGTCGTCCCTTATATGTACCTAAGACGTTGTCGTCGCTGTTGTCCTTGTGTAATGCGAGTTGCGCCACCTTTATAGCGCTCCGAGGCAGTTGCCAAGTCTGGACAAGCAAGGGAAAAAGTTTGGATGATCTTAAGTGCGCCTTCCTTTTATACATGCAGGCCGATGGTGATTGGCTTGACCTTGGCGCACTAGGTAACTTTTTGTGAAAGACCCCATTTTTTGGGGATGGAATTGAGGGAACGAAAAAAGAAGTGGCCGATTCCGGAAAGAGTGTGGACTTCGCTTTTTCCTCCGATGCAGAACGGAAGCACGCACACAGGGACAGAGGGCAATGACGATGGCGTTCGTAGAGCAGAACACAGATGACGTTGGCTGGGTCTCTGGCCTGCTGTGGTGCTCAATAAAATGTCACCGGAGGTTCGAGACTTCTTACGCAGGCCTTTCTCCGCCTTCACTATCGAAGCTACAGATAGATGCCCGCGTTTGACAAATGATTTTTTAACCCCACCTTCCCTTTTCCCAAGCCCAGAGAGGTCAGCAAAGTAACTGCTCTAACTCATCTGGTACATTGCTACAAAGCTCCCCTCTTTTTTTATTTCAATTGCGTCAACTTCGTGTCCCTCTTTTTTTTTTTCTTTTTCTTTCTTTTCCTCATCCTTTTCTTCTTCTCTTTTTCAGCTTCAATCGTCATCCTTTGCTTCGGAAGTTCTACAAAGAAATATTTAAATTTCTTTCCAAGTCTTGCGTCTTATCCGCGCTCTTTTGCTCCATTTAAAATGGCTGATTCTCGTCCCATTGCCATCCTGTCGGTGTACGACAAGACTGGCCTGTTGGATCTTGCTAAGGGTCTCGCTGCCAACAATGTCCGCATTCTGGCCTCAGGCGGTACGGCCAAGATGGTACGCGATGCTGGCATCCCTGTTGAGTGAGTATTTCGGGCTGTTGGTGCCATAGCGCTGCTTTTTTGTTCAGTCTTTGCTATCGTGTTTAATGCTCTCGCTGCGCCTTGTACTGCACGCTAACTCACGTCCTCTGCCTCTCGTTAGGGACGTTTCTGCCATTACCAAGGCCCCCGAGATGCTCGGTGGTCGTGTAAAAACCCTTCATCCCGCTGTCCACGGCGGTATCCTTGCCCGCAACATCCCCTCAGACGAAAAGGACCTAGCTGAGCAGAACATTAGCAAGGTTGATTTTGTGGTGTGCAACCTGTACCCCTTCAAGGAGACCATTGCTAAGCCTGATGTCACCATCCCTCAGGCCGTCGAGGAGGTTGACATTGGTGGCGTGACTCTGCTGCGAGCTGCTGCCAAGAACCACGCCCGTGTTACTATCCTGAGCGACCCGAAGGACTACGCCGGATTCCTCAAGGAGCTTGCATCGGGATCTATCTCACAGGAGTCGCGCAACCGTTACGCCCTCAAGGCTTTCGAGTCGACGGCCGACTACGACACTGCAATTTCGGCCTACTTCCGCCAGCAGTATGCTGATGGCACTTCGCACATGACTCTGCGCTACGGCGCCAACCCGCACCAGAAGCCCGCGTC
This sequence comes from Ceratocystis smalleyi, assembly GCA_003449175.1. Lineage (NCBI taxonomy): Eukaryota > Fungi > Ascomycota > Sordariomycetes > Microascales > Ceratocystidaceae > Ceratocystis > Ceratocystis smalleyi. Next base: position 2,937 of record NETT01000075.1, on the reverse strand, counting down.
AGCCTTTACCAAGGGCTGTGGTATCCCTTACAAGGTACTCAGCGGCTCTCCTGGATATATCAATCTGCTGGATGCGCTCAACGCCTGGCCCCTGGTCAAGGAACTGAAGAAGGCGCTGGGCAAGCCTGCTGCTGCCAGCTTCAAGCATGTGTCGCCTGCCGGTGCTGCTATTGGCCTTCCGTTGACTGCCGAAGAGAAGAAGGTGTACTTTGTCGAGGATATTGAAGGAATTGACGAGTCGGGCCTGGCCCAGGCCTATGCCCGTGCTCGTGGCGCCGACCGCATGAGCAGCTTTGGCGACATGATTGCGCTGTCGGAAGTGGTTGACATGCCCACTGCCAAGATTATTTCCAAGGAGGTGTCTGACGGAGTAATTGCGCCTGGCTACGAGGCTGGTGCGTTGGAGATTCTGCGCAAGAAGAAGGCCGGTCGCTACCTGGTGCTGCAGATCGACGAGGCGTACGAGCCTGAGCCGCAGGAGGTGCGCACTGTGTATGGCATCAACCTAACGCAAGGCCGCAACGATGTGGTGATCTCGCCGGCGTCATTTTCCAACATTTTGATTCCCAAGTCGGGGGCGTCTCTGTCGGAGGAGGCGCTGCGCGACCTGACGATCGCTACGATTGCCATCAAGTACACACAGAGTAACTCGGTCTGCTACGCGACGCGCGGCCAGGTGGTTGGCCTGGGCGCTGGCCAGCAGTCACGTATCCACTGCACGCGGCTAGCGGGTGACAAGGCGGACAACTGGTGGCTGCGGTTCCACCCGCGCGTGTTGGGCATCAAGTGGAAGAAGGGCACCAAGCGGCCGGACAAGTCGAATGCCATTGACCTGCTGGTCAGCGGCGAGCTGCCCCAAGGCGGACCGGAGCGTGAGAGTTTCGAGGGCGTGTTTGAAGACGTCCCGGCGGCGTTTACGAAGGCGGAGCGGGAGGAATGGCTGGCCAAGCTGACGGAAGTGGCGGTGTCGAGCGATGCCTTTGTGAGTTTTTGCCTTTGTCACTGGAGTGAACAAGACGCGGAGGGGGTGTTTGCTAACCTGGATTTTAGTTCCCCTTTACCGACAACGTGTACCGTGCGGCGCGGAGCGGAGTTAAATACATTGCTGCTCCGACGGGCAGCCAGAACGACGAGCTGGTGTTTGCGACGGCCGAGGCTCTGGGCGTGACATTCGTGCACCAGGGCACCCGGCTGTTCCACCACTAGAGGAGAGCCGATGAAGAGGAGGGGGAATTCATAACTTGGGATATTTGGGAAGGAAAAGATTGGGATGGATGGAACTGGGTTGGATTTCAACATGCACCAATACTAGAATGACACTTTGGTTCACAGAGGGGCAGAGCCCGAGCTAGTGTATAAAGAAACAAGTAGATGATGAAACGGATCAACTCAGCGCAAAGGAAGACGTGATGGGGCGAGGGAGGGAGAGTGTAGAGAAATGACGAGTGACCAGCAGAGGCGGCGAGATGACTTGGAAATAGCGGACGAAGAGGAGAGGAAAGACCAGGGAGGGGACTAGGAAGCAGACGGAGGCAGCCGCGATGTCTCGGCCGGAGCAGATGGAGCCAAGAGGCAGAGGCTCAGTAGTGGGAGGAGGGGGGGGAGGAGGTTTTGAGCGACGGAAGTGAAGAAGATGAAAAAGACAAGAGGAAAAGTCTGAGCAAAGGGTGTGATTCAGCACTAGGTCTTGTTCTGTTGGTCGGGGTCCTTTTTTATTTTTTGTATAAATTATTATGTTATTTTTTCCACTCTCCATCCCGGCCTCCTTGCAGCCGGCGGATTAAGACGGAGATACTTGGGTGTTTTTCGTTTTCGTTTTCTTTTTCTTTTTCCTTTTTCCTTTTTCTTTTTTCTTCCTCTTTCCTTTTTTCGGTGAGTGGTTTTCTCGCATATTTCTCGGTAGACTTCGGTGTGCCTGTCGGCTGGTGGCGGCCGACGAAAAAGAGGACGTGGGGAACCAGCAGCACAGTGCGTGCCACGTACACTGTGTCTTGGACAGGCGGCGACTGTTGTTTTCACAGTTGTTTCTCCTTTACCGTGACTGTCTTCAACATGTATGTGTTTAATTCTACTATTTTTCTTCGCCCGTCTGCATGTACAGTTCCCCACGCATGTGCATGTCGCTCATCTGGCCTGGATGTCTTCTGGCCATCTTGTTCTGGGCTTCGACAGCGTTGCATTGTATTCCTGGCTGATGGTTGGAGACGTTGCGGTTTTCTTGGAGAAGGCCATAGCTTCTTTCCTTTTTTGCTTTGGCTTTGTTGGAGAAGGGCTGAAAAAAAAAAAGAAGGGCGGCGAGGTCTGCGGAATCTATCTCGTATATCAGCTAGCACCACAGCATCAAATAACCAGCAGTCTTCTCGCTATTTCTTTTCTTTCTTCTCTATGCCTCCTTCGGTCTCTTCGCTTCCTGCTTGCCCATCAACCGCTCCTGAACCGCTCCGCTCCTGACCTGACGCCCCTTTTCCTCTTGGTCTTATGTACAGTAGCTCTCTTGACTGTCTTGCTTTCCCGTCTTATCCTCCCCTCCGTCTTCATCCTCTTTATCCGAAGGCCGAATAAAGAGATAGCCTGAGCCCTTGGATACTACTCCTACGCTCATTCAATACACTCCTGTCTTTTTGCTCTTCCTCTTTTCTTTCTTTACTCCCCGGCTCTCCATCTCTTGGCTTCCTCGCCTCGCCCCACGCTGACCCAATCCGGACGTCTGTATTTTTCTTTCTCTTTTTCCCTTTTCCTTCCTTCTCTAGCTCCTAGCCTGTTCCGCTTTTCGCGTTCCCTGCATCTATATATATCTACCTGGGATCCTCTTCTTCTTTTCCTCACCTGCTCAACTATCGCCCGCCCCCCCCTCCTTGTAGCTTGTTTCTATCTTATCTAGTCACGTATAGCCTTATCCTTCCCTCTCTGCTTAGATCCTCCCCCCCCCCCCCCCCC
>NETT01000074.1:4873-64591 GCA_003449175.1 Ceratocystis smalleyi | reverse complement strand
TTTCTCTTTCTCTCTCTCTCTTCTCTCACCTCTCACCTCTCTCGGGCAGAAAAGGCGTGCGCGGAGCAAACACCCAGCCCAAGATATGCAGGCAAATGTAAGGATGGGGGATAAAAAGTAGCCTAGGCTTGTATAGACCCTGTTTGCTTGCCCTCTTATTTTGAGACAGCAAAGATGCCCCGTGTGTGCATGTGCCTGAATCTTCCTTCTAGGCCACCTAGGGCTTGGAGTTTGTTGGCGATGCATAGATACAGCCAGCAACTAGTCGAAAGGATGGACGAGACAGGGGAAGACGGCCCGAATGGTATAATGAGTAGCCGCAAACATAGCCTATGACGACGGCGAGCACGGCGTGTCGACTCAAGCGAAGCTCGTTTTGCAATCTAGCAACTGAAGAGGCCGTGAGACACACCATTTTCTTGCCTACTCTCACCCAGGTCTTTGAAACTCGTAGTGCCGCAAGGCTTGTCGGGAAATGCAGTCTCTTGCCAGAAGACATCAAGGCCATGAAACTGAAGAGATGCTCACAGGACAAACCACAAAGAGCAGAAAAGCCAGCACATCAACTATCCACAGATCAGTACCGTCCATCACGTCTTCTTCTGTTTGGTTGAGGAATGGCGCTGATATTGTGATGTTACACGCACCAAACTGGTGTCACACAAGGATTGACTTGGAGCTACAAACTTTACAGCTTGTCGCCAAGTCAAGAGAAGCAAAACTTGGGAATATCAAGCAGCACACATGTATTAATCACTACCAAATACTGTGCTGCCTTCACAAATGACAAGACATAGATAGACACGTCGCACAAAGCCAGCGTTTACCAAAGAGAATCTCAAATATGCCGCATGCTGTGGACTGTAACTCGAAGACATGTTGCGTTATTCGCCAGGGCATGGAATATAAGGCACAAATCAACCAAGAATTGAGAGGATAAAACAACAGTAATTAAGAATCATAAATCGTCAGTAGATAGGTCCTAGATTGTATGAAGAGAAGCAAGCAAGCAGACAAGCATGACGATAGGAGAAGAGTGGACACAGAAAGAAGGGAAAGCACAAGGAAATAGAAAAGAAACAGCAAAAAGTTCAAAAGCCGCCGGGCTCTGCCTGGTATCGTATCGCCATTCGCCAGAAGGAAGAAGAAAAAGAAAGGACCGAAAAAAAAAGAAGGGGCAAAGCAACAATCGTTGAAAGGGTGATGAGTGTGCGAGGGACAAATGGGTTAGGAAACACAGAAACACACCGCAGATATTATGGTGTGTATGTGTAATCTTAACTAGGGAGAAACAAGAATAGAGAGCAACAAAAAAGGGAAGAAAAGACAAGACAAGAAACGCCACGAACCCATAAATATTCCCAAGATGAAAAGCCACCGATACGCTAAATGTGTCTGTTGTGTCTGCGTCCCCTATGAAAACGAGAGGGAACACCAACAAATAAGAAGTAGTAGTAGAAAAAATGGGAGCAACGTGAGAGAAGAGAAGAAAAGAGACAATGCAAGATGAAAGAGAAAAAGAAGAAGAAAAAAAAAGCTCGCCGCCGGGTTTTTAAAATCTGTTTAGAGTGGTTTTTGGTCGCTGGCTGGATGTAGAGTCTCCGTCCATGTTCGCTATACCCGTGGAGCTGTCGATGCTCCGCGTTCTAGGAATTTAAGAAGCTGCTGTGGCGGCACACGCTGCAAGCCGCTACCACGATCGAACATGGCGGTGGGGGCAGGCGTGTAGCCTTCTCGCTTCTTGCGAATATGGTCGAGTAGCATACCGCCCGCAACGATGCATAGAATTAGGCCAAGTGAGATAGCCATGCCAATAAGGACAACAAAGACAAGGCGCATGTGGCCGCCTAGAGAACAACAAATCGTTAGTAAAGGGCCAGACAACTCTCAAACTCTTAGTCATGCAACCGGAAAACATAAACCTACCATTTGACTCGAAGAAACTGTCGTTCTGCACAAAGATGCCCGAAATGCTTCCGCGGTTGTTTCCGCTAGCCAAGGACAGCAGGTATGGGTCAAAGCCCGTGCCGTCAAATACAACGGCAGACACCGGGCCGAAGTTTCGAAGGTTGATGGAGCCGGTAATCACAAGAACCTGCTTCTCCTCCAGTGTCTCACTGCTTTCGTGCTTGGTCGTGGTGGCAAAAACCTGCAGACTAGTAATAACAGACCCAGACTCCATGTCTGTGGGAGCAGTCGATAGCCATTGTTCGCCTGTCCACTTCATCAGGAAGATACTGCCATCACTGGACGAGTAACCAGCGACCCAGATTTGGGAGACGTCGTTGGAGCCGGCAGTCATCAAAGAAACGGGCCCAGGCAGAATGGTGTCGCTATCGGCAAAGACGTCCCAGGCAATGCTCTTTGCATTGTAGACAGCCAGTGATGTGTTAGTAGTCTCGTTGACCTGGAGTGACCCGCCGACAATCAGGGTGTTGTCACTGTTCCAAAGCATGGAAGAAACCTCGCCTTTGAGTGTTATTCCAGGCTGGTTCCATTGCGAGGCTTCGGTGTCCCAGATGCACACGCCGGGGCAGGGCAGAGAACCGGCAAGCGAAAACGATCCACCAACAAAAACCTGGCTAGAGTCAGGGCGCACGCTGATTGAGCTAACAGTCATGTTGGTACCAGTCAACGGAGGAGGCTGACTGGGTGTAAACTCGCCAATCAACAGATCATAGGAGATCAGGCCGCCAATGTCTGATCCGCCCACATTTCCCGTAATCCGTCCACCGGCCAGCAACAGGCGATCTGTGACGGCAACAGCGCTAAACACAGAACTGTTGTCAATCCCGCTGCCCAGCCCGGTCAGTGTATCGTCATTCTCGCTGTCAACCATGGCCAGGTTCTCAACATAGCTGCCATTGGGAGACACGGCAGTGAAATGGCCGGCAAAAATAGACAAGTTGCGATTGCTGGACGAGAAAAACGTGCCTGCCAGAACGCCAGAAGACTTCAGGTTTTCGAGGTTGGCACGCTTCGAAATGCTGCTGTTGCTCACGTTGCCTCCAGTGTTGTTATGGACATGGATGGCAAAGGTGCCAAGAGTTCCATCAGTCAAGGTCACAGCACCAGGAGCACCCAATGCGGACGAGGTCACGGAGCCGGCAACAAGTGAACCGACATTAGACACATTGTTCACAGAAGCACTGATAAATCCGTTATACAGCGGGAAGCCCTCCAGGTTCTGGATCCAATTGCGGGCAGATGGAACCCAGACAGCCAGGCCGTCAGCCTCGGTCGCAAGATATTTGTCAAAAGCAAGGCACTGGTTGAAACTCCCAGTAAAAGCAATGACACGCTCCGTTGTACGGTTCATAACATTGATATCCATGGGGACAACATAGCTGACTGGGCCATTGACACCAGCACCCAATGCAGACCAGGTTTGTGACTCGATATCAAAGACGGCAATATTCGATAGGTTGCCTGCACTACTACTGTTTGCAGCATTGCTGAATTTACCGCCGGTGTATATGAGAGAGCCTTCGATATGCGTAGCAGCAATGTTTCCATCCAAACCGCCGTTCAAATTGGTGACATTGTCAGATACGAGGTCAATAGCAGCAATGTTTTTCACAGAGGAAGTCGAAAAGTTTCCAGACACAAATAGGGTATCGCCGCTAATCTCAAGAGACGTGACTTCGGATCCAATGCCAAAATCAGAGCCAAGATTGTTTATGGCAGACGATTCAAAGGCACTAGTGTCGAAGGCCGATGCGTCGGGATTGAAATCGTAGAGACCATTCAGACCGCCCGTCGAGTTGATCAAAATAAAGCCAACGCGCTGGGCTACAAGGGTTTGAGTGTCCACGGATTGGCCGTCCAGAGGAGTGATGGTGACGCTAGGACGGAAGTCGCTTCTACTGCCATCGACATAACCGAAGTAGATCTGGTCGTACTTGTCGTAGTTGTTAGTTTGGTACAAGGAAGTCGAGAACGAGGTTTCGCCGCTGGATGTCATGATGCCGGTGATATTAACCTGGCCACGAGTCGAGCATGTGTCATCCTGGATGCAGCCCGGGGTGTAGATGTTGACGGTGTAGTTTCCGGTCTCGCGGATATCGGGATAAAATGTCACCGAGGCATCGCTGGAGCTGATAGTGCCATTCAGAGATGTGCTGAGATAGTTAGAGTCGCTCTGGCCTGACGAGACAGAGGACCATGTGCCGGAAGTGGATGATCGCGAAACGGTGTTGGATGGTATCAAGCAAGTAGGCTCATTGAAATCGTCGATAGCATAGGCAGTTATGTCGTCCTGGAACAGCTGAACGCCGTTGAGACCACCGCCCGATCCATACCACTCCGAAATGTCGATGCGGAAGGCGTTGAAGGCGACGGTGTTGACGAAATGGAAATCCTGGTATGTTTGGCTGGCGTTGTTGCTTAACGGGCACTCACTAGTGCACGAAACATTGAGGCCAGTAGAAGAATCGACATAGGTCATGTTGAGAATGCCATTCAGAGGCAGTGCGGTGAACCTCCACGTCTTGGTACCGCGGCCATTAGCGTTGGCATTCCAGAGACGGAGCTTCGTGGGACGGAAAGTGTATCCAAGCTCGGCCTTCCAGGAGCCCGCGGTGTTGTCCTCTAGAAGCCAGCCGCCGCTGGTGCTATGGTTGGCGCGGCAAACAATCGAGGTCGGGTCGGAGAATTCACTGTTGCTGGAGGTGGATTCGGCGGTGATGTTGGCAGTCGAAAGGTTGATCGCCTGGCCGTCAAGCTCGGTGGGCAGGGAAGCGTTTCCGAGGCCGGTAAAGGCGCCGCCAAATATTATGTGGTTGTTGGGGGATCTGACGATGGAATTTACGGGGCCGTTGAAGCCGGCAAACTTCAGGTTTTTGAACCCGGAGGAGTTGGACCAGGTCAATGCATTCATAGACTCGTTGGTCTTGAAGTTTCCGCCGATATATACAACGCCGTCGTCTTCACATAGCAAGCTGTTGACACGGCCATCGAGGCCATCCAGAGTGGTGACGGATCCGGAGCTGGGGTCGAAGATGGCCAAGCCGTGGGTTTTGTTGCCGTCCAAGCTGGTAAAGTCACCGCCCAGCATGACGGAGCGCGAGCCGGATAACTGGCACATGGATCTGACGACGGCGTCGACGGTTGACAAGGACGTGAAGACACCGTTGGGCAGCTGAGCCATGATAGACTCGCTGCCGTTCGTGCTGTAGGGACGCTCGTTCTGGCCGACATATTCGTAGACCGATATGCCGGAAAAGTCGCCAGTAATGCCCACGCGGCCTAGTAGCGAGAAGTCGATGTTTGGCTGTGTGACGGCAGAGAACTCCAGGGCAGAAGCGAGCGAGAGAACCGAAGCGAGAGAGAGGAGGGAGGTCGAAGTTGACATGGCCAAGGCGCGGCTTCGATGCGATTGCCGCAACCACGGCATTTTCATCGTGATTTGGCGTCAGTATGGTGGAGGAGCGGGGGGTGGAGACGCAGAAAGGAAACCAGAGCGCGATGGTGAGGAGAAAAGGGCGAAGGGCACAAGAGCAAATGGGGAAATCGAGAGGCGAGCCGCCGGTGGCGCGCCGAGCAACCAGAAAAGCAGGAGCGGGAATAGTTAAGAATAACGTGTCGAGAAATTGTGGCGGTGAACAATGAAATAGGCAATAAAAAACGAGGCTGAAAAGAGCGACAGGACGAACGACGCGATCGAAGATGGGTCGAGAACGTGATACAAGCGATGAAGAAGGCAATATGAGGGACAAAAGAGTGGCTGCTCAGTCCAAGTTACGTTAGACTTGAGCTGATCATAGAGATGATGGGTGATTTGTGTGCTAGCGAGGCAAGCAAGGGTCTCTTGATTCTGGGAGGGAGAACAAGAAAGCTTCACCAAAAAAGAAAAAAGAAAAAAGATATCACGAACAAAGGAAAAGTCAAGACAAGATGGCCAACCACGGAGAAAAAGCAGCACCACAGAAAGGAAAAAGATCTTCCAATACCAGAGAGAAAGCAAAGGAAAGGGGGGGGGAAGCCGTCTAGCCAGCGAAATTTCACAAGGCCTGGGTTTCAAACGGGGGCTGAGCGACAGGGGCAGCAGGTGCACAGAGCAGGACTAGCACCAGGAAGAGAGACGAGGAAAAAGAAGAAAAAAAGGGCAGACAACGCAAGAGATAATATCCATAAGACAGATAAGTGCGGTAATAGTAATAATAACACCCGCCAATTAAGCATTCTTTTAGCTTGTTCTTTCTTTAGATGGGCGTGCTTGATGTGCTTGCTTCACTGTCTGCTTCATTGCCTGCTTCAAGTTCATCCTGATCGGGTTTCCTTTTAATTAGGGGACCCATATTAATTCGGTGCAGGGATTTAGGGGATGAGATGGACTGACCCAGGCTGCTGTCAAGAGTTTTACACGCCACACCAAGAAATGCCTTCATATCTGGGAGACGGCAGAGCAAGCGGTGCACAGGTGTGCCGATGTGCATAAGTACGTACACAGGACCCCACGGGCATTTGTAGCGCGTCTCCCCTGGCTACATCGCATCGTCTGTCTTCATCGCGCAAGCCCGGTGTCTGCCTTCCTCGCCAGAAGACCAGCGCAAAAGGTACCAAGGGTTCCTTTCATCCTCCTCCCTTCTTCTGCTGCAGGGTGCCGCTTCCTTCGGGCCTGCCATCACCACCACAGCAACAAGCAACAAGCAACAAGCAGGAATGTAGCAAGCAACAAAGCAGCCTCCAAGTGGGGCTATTTTAGCCTCTGGCGGGCCATCGCTCCTTGGGATGTGTGTGCGAGCCCACTATACACGACTATATGCTTAGCTCTAGCCCAGCCAATCGGAGCCGCGAAGGGGACAGCCTATGACGATTTTTGCGCCTCGCGCCTTCGCCCACTGCTTCTTCCACACAACGTTCTTTTGTTCTTTTTTTGCCAGGCTGCTAGCTTGAACTTGGACTTGAACTTGGATTTATTTACTGGCTGCTAGCTTGCCTAGTGCCGTCTTGTCAACGTCTTCACCTGCTAGCGGTGTAGTACTCCCAGCGTCAGGTCGTCAGACATCAGATGGTTGGCTGGAATATTGGCACGCGCAATCGGGCGGACACCAAGGCGGCTTCGAGACAAACCGAGCCAGAAAAAAGACGAGGGCGAAAACCCAGAGAACAAGAAAAAAGAATAAGCAGCGTTAATACCAACCGCTCAGCCCGACTATAGTCTGCATTTAGCTGCCCAGCACTCTGCAGCCCGCGGATAGCCCGAACAAGACGGACGCCGAAAAAGAAAAGAATAGGGAAAAATTTTCAAGAGAAAAATAATAAGAGTCAAGAGGAGAAAATGTCGACGTCATGGCAAGATGCTTATGCTTACAAGACGCGTTTACGTCGGCCGTGACAAAATTAACAATTATAGTCTGTCTTTCCAGCCCATTTTTGTGTCACCGTTTCTTTTTGCGTCTTTCGGCAACAAAGTGAGGCACGGAAATGGCGCAGCAAAAACTAGCTCGAAAGCGCGGGCCACTGACAGCACACGAAGGGTTAGTTGCCCGGTAGGGTTAACCACCTGACCAGATCCTTCGCTATCCTATTCCAGATTTGTGACAATATGCACTGCCGATCAGGCACGCTCGCCGAACTTGCTAATGCAACGGAGGCGAGCAGCCAACGAACGCCTTGCCAATTTCGCCCTGCAAAGCCCGCCTCTTGCTGGGTCTATCAAGTTCGCCAGCCCGTATTTCCATTCTGATCATTTCACAGACGAAGACGAGCTGACAGGCAAACTGAAACTCGCACGTTGTTTGATGCACAATAAGCCCTCCGTCGCATAAATTAACACCACTGCAAACAATAATATCCCGTTTGTCCCGCACTCTTTTGCTTCTTCTTTTTATGCTTCATTTGCTTCATGTCGTGGACATTGCTCCCCCGTTTCAACGGGCCATGTCATCTTGACTACTGAAGTGGTCGTGTACTGTAGTGTCCACGTCAATGTGCTCCTATGGACAACGCATCCCATCTGCAAGGAACCAGCTTCACTCACCACGCGTGTCATTCCCTTCCCAGTGGACAAGAGCTGTTTGCCTCAGCGTTGCATTCGCTGCACGCGGCCTTTGTGTAGCATCCAGTAGCGGGTTCGCGATCCTTGTCATGCACAAGCAAATTAAGTGCTGCCCAGTTTCTTGAGCAACAAAGGCCTGCGATGGTGCTTTTTGACTTTGGCTTTGACTTTGGCTGTCGGCCTACGGCCTCTGGCTTTGCTTGCCGAATGCATGATTTCCATGTCCAGGGCTGTGACGCTCCAGACTGAGGGACTAATATTGCATACGGTGGTTTTCATACGTGTCTTAATGTACAAGATATGCAAGCTCCCACCCCATGGCGCATGACTTGTCTCGTGTTCCCCCATTTCATGACCAATCGATCGTCCTTGGACAAGGAGAAGGAGACACGGAACAAGAAGGACAAATGGGATACGAAACGGTGGGGATATGCGGGAAAGATAGCGGAAAGGGGATCTTCGCTTCCGGCCTGATGGACTGACTGGTCGTAGGCAATCGTCGTCAGGACGTACGCACGCCTCCTAGAAGGCTTCGAGGGAGGCATTATTTATTGATTGAATTTTTTTAGATTCGGCGTTGAAAAAAGAAAAAAAAGAGCATTGAACCAGGTCTGAGACAGGGAGGACGGACTCCAGGACAACAAGGCATGTTCAGCCCTATCTTTTTTCTGCCTCCAAATATTGCGGGCCACTCGCCTTGGGCCTGGAATACTGTTTGTGTGTTGCTTTGTTTCGACCGAGTTCTTTGAGGTATTCTTCAACTGTTATGGGATGGATAGCTAGGTAGGCGCTGGTGCCCTAGGGGTGGTCGGGCCGCATCTCGAGCCCATGGCGAATTTGCCCTGGCGACTGTGATGGCTGAGGGCCATTGTATAGTCATAGTCATATCTCAATTCAGGAAGCAATTCCCAGTGGCGGACAGACTGCATTCAGCCGATTGCTCACTGGAGGTCTGCTGGTCCTGCATGTACCCATCGTCTACGGAAACCATGGGTCGAACGGCACGTGCACAATTAACCCTCCGCTGGGTTAAGATGGCACGCAGTTTTTTTTGTTTTTTTTTTTTTGTTTTCGCCACGCAGCTAGCTACCTCTTGATAGCGTCCCCAACGCACTCTCCCCCTCCACGTGCTCTCTTTTCCCTGATTGCGTCTGCCCGACGGGAGAAACGTTGCAGACAAGTGGTAGCTACGCTCGTCATCTCCTTACACGAGTCTGAGGCTGCGGTCTAGGTCACTAGCAATGCAGTTTGTTGCTTTCGTGTCTTTCAGGAACTTGCCCGCAAACATCTGGCTCCATGACCCCCGCAGTGCTCCGCACGTTTGCTAGTGTTTTCGCTCTTTTGGCTGGTTGCAGTGATTACATCTACGTGGACACCTATAATCGTGAATGTAATGGCATTCGCTCTTCGAAGTCTTCATGACTAGAACGTGTGCTGGTACTGTCTTGTTAAGGCTCTGCAATTAGGCATGCAGAAAGGAGAGCTATGGAGTATGTGAGTGGGCAATGCCCTTCCTGATTATCCCACCAGTACGTAGTTGGTTTCTCCTCTGCATTCGGGCTTCAGCCAGTCTAATATGGGGTCATGGATAGGCTATTTGGCAAGTCGACTCAGGTTGCACGTCTATGTTTTCGTTTGCTTCAGGCTACTTGGGCTCGGATCCCATAGTGTGTGCACCCTTCTTACAGGATTCCCTTCTTCCCAGAGCCTTAGGATTCACCTTGCCGTGTCAATGATACCATGAGAGATGCTGTTTCGTGTAGACGGGTGTTATTGTTCATCTATTACGCCTCGGCTGTCTAGGAAGAGCTAGGTTTTCTCGGCGTTCGCATGTAGTGCGGCCTATCCTTTAGATTCGTAGGCTCTATGTGTTTTCATGCCTACGTGTGGCCTTTGGGTGGCTCAATTCGTGGCGATTACCAAACCTGCCCCTACGCTACCCGGCAATGGGTGTCACTGGGGGAGGGGAGACATGTCCCCTTCCACCCTGATTCTTGTTCTTTGCCGAGACACGCCGAGGGCCACGTTCTTCGCCCGCTACAACTGCCTTTGTTTGTATTCTTCGACGTCTGCCTACTGGTTTTCCACAGCAATACGACGGGGGATTCCCGACAGAATCGGCTTAGAAGCTGTCACCTTCCGGCAGGTGAGCGTCGACTTCAAGAAGCTCCTATGATTTCTCGGGATCCGGATTTACAGCTAGGAGACTTTCCCGCCAAACGCTGCCCGAGGGTTTCCCTGCTGGGCGCGATTCCAGGATTAATTGCCTGGTGTTTTTGGCTTGCGGTGCCCTGCCTGCTCAGTAGTCTAGTCTAAGAGGCCAAAGACTATCGGCCTACAGTATTGGCTATGGCAGAGTATGTCGATCTTGTCCTCTGTTCAGCGAAGTGGTGGCCGGGTTTTAGAATAGTCCCCGGCTGTTTGGAGAAAGGACTGTCAAACTTCGGCACCTCCTGCGCTTGTCTTCTTTTTGTATTTCCCTACCCCCCCTGTCGTTTGTTCCTTATCTTAGGACTCTCCTTCTCTTCCCTCCAAGTGCTTCTATTTCATCTCGCGTAGCGGCGTCCTGTGCCGGTACTGATCAAAGTCTTCATGACTCGCCCTGACCGACAGGATGTGACCCAGTTCTTCCCTATCAAGGCATTTGTAGTTAGGCACGCAGAAGGGGCAGTGCCGTAGGGGGTACCTTTAGATGGGCAATATCCTTCCTTCTGTTTGCACCGCTCTTTATACCCCGTACGTAGTTGGGTTCTCCTCCAAATTTGTGCTCCGGCTAGGCTGATGCAGGGCTCTGGATTGGTTCCGTGCCATCCAAGCTTTGCCTGCGCGCTGGCTTGTTCACTCCCCTCCAGACCTACATGATCTGGGACACAGAGCACTTGTACACATCTACCGGTACTCTCGTCCTTCCGGAGGCCCACCCGCTATACTTTGGATTCAAGTTTGTGTATATTGAACGCCTGCGGGAATTGCAGAGACCAAACAACGCTGGACTGGTTACCGGACATAACTGTCACTCTGCAGGGCTGACCACAGATTATGGGTGAGAGAAGCGCGTATGCTTCCAAGCAAGCTTGTTACTCGCCTTCATCCTGTAGTCGTCTCAAGACAAGAAAAGAAAGAACAGTAAATGTATCCCCCGTGTAACTTCCAGACGCAGCCTGAACACCTCTCCTATTTCCGGGCTGGCCCATCCCCTGCTATGTGTTTGCTCGGCATGCCCTCCATTTAAGGTTCAGTTCCTCTGCTAGGTATCCTCTCCGAGGAGTTTCTTCACAAACCTCCCTGTCAGCGTCGTAGCATTGCCCACGCATTCCCATGGGTGGCTGGAGTCCTTCGGTTTGCTGCAGTTCGGCACTTGGCACTTTGTCTCGGGGTCTTCATGGTTGAATCCGGGGTGGTACTGCCCGAAGTTGCCATGTCTGAAACACGCAGCCTCGGGTTCATCCCTTTTATCTTGAATGGAACTGGAACGACGAGTTGGTCGCTATAACCGAGAATTACTGCCCACGAGTGAGGATAATGGCCGTGATGTTCGTCAGCATCTCATCACAGCCATATTGTTAGTGGTTAGAATACGTCGTTGTGGTTCTAAGAGTCACCAGTAATCCGACGTGGCCTATGTTCGACTCATGGTTATAGCACGCTTAGCTTCCGAGCCTGACTGGTTTGCATATTTTTCTTCTTTTCCTTTTGCGCCAGCAGGGACGCCGCGAAGCAAGACAGTTTACGTGGACTCTATGGATGGTAGAGTGGGAATATCAACGCAGAATCATAGGGTCCATCGTTTACTCATAACTAGAACGAGTATCAATCAGTTGAAGAGAACAAATGACGTTAGGTAGGCGCACCGGCTTCAGATTCAAATAAACTCTCTCAAACTCACCAAATATCCACATTTCACATCTTCCTCGAACTATATCGGTCCTTGTACTCCCTCGGACTCTCGAAATTCTTCAACGCCCAAATCCCCGCCTTTGCTACCTTAGCATTGGCCTCGGCTGCCTTATACAGCGTTTCACGACCGCCAAATTCCACGCCTGTCTTGGCCTCGTACGTTGTGGCTAGTCCACGCTTGAGCATTTCCAGCCCGACATCATAGCGGAGGACTCCCCAGCGCCAGATGAACACTGTTGCAATAACTCGCTCGTACTGGTCGCTGCGTAGAAGATGTACGCGCACATTGCGATTGCTTATGTAGTCGGTCAACCACCGCTGCGCTTCGAAGGCATATGGCTGCGCAGGCTTGCCAAAGTGCGCGGCTTCTGGCGCATCGATTCCAGCGATACGGATTGAGATCTGGGTTTTTTGTGTTAGGGGGTTAGCAATATGTTGCTTTGTTTAGAATACCCCTCTTTGCTGCAAATTTCCCCATCCCCTTTCACTTCTAGCTGTGTATTCGCGGACTCCTGTAACGTACCGTGTTCCCCTTTAAATCCACTTTCTTCGTTGGCACCTTGCGTAGCCACCCCCAGCCTGCAAGCCTGCCGCCAGGCGTATGGTATAGCTGCAGTCCATCGCCATCACCAACGCTGGTCACTCGCCCATAGAGGCTACGCGAGCGGTACATACCGGGCTTGATGAACATGGTGCTCGGGATACGCCGTAGGTACTTGCCGTATAGATTAATTACGCCTAGCGCTATCACCGTCGAGGCAAATGTCGGCGCCCAGTCAAGCGCTGCAGCAAGTGGTACTGATGATTGCGATGACGGGCCTGTCAATGATTGAGTCCAGGTGCTTGACGGCTGTTTGGGGTCAGGGGGTTTGTTGGGCGGCGTTGGGGACCCAGACCCTGTGAAAGGCCAGACCATGCTGTGGGGAGGAGGGAAACAAGAGACACGAAGGAAACCGTAGATATATGTGCATATGTATATATCGCTTGATAGGCGCTCGGGTAGGCGTGCTGACGGATGTGGGCGTCTGTTATTTGTTTAACGACCAAGTGTCTGGTCAAACAAGACCTCTGGTTGTGAGAAGTAGGCTAAGGAAACATCCGAGGAATGGGCTCCTCGCAGAGGATGCTAGTGCTAAGGGTGTATGTAGCCTTGAGTATAGGGGATAAAAAGACAATACACTCCAAGGGTTTCAGTAAGTGTTGGAATAGTAGAAATAGAAGGAGTGGCTGGGAAGAAAGATTCACACGGGTTGTGTTGTGTGAATTGATTCAGCCAGGATTTTTGGGACTTGACGATAGAACTCATAGTAGGGTTATATATAGGGTTAACAAGTGTCAACAACGTCATAAGTTACCTCGTTGTGTGGGGAGTGTTCTCCAACTTTCTGGCCAAGTAGTTTTGATTGTTGAGCCAATGATGATATATAGCATGGCGCCTTGCCCACGACAATTCAGGGACTATCCAGTCTACGCTGCACATGTTTAATATAACAGAACATAAAAGCAACTAGTAACAAAGGTTCATGAGTGTTGGGGAAAACAGAACGAGCTCGAAAGTAACACAAGCAAGAGGACAGATACAGGAATGAGATTGGATAGGGAAGCATGAGATGTGCAAGCAAGCAATATTTTTTGAATGCTGGGACAACTAGGCTTGGACTTTGAATGTCCGACCAGTGGCCGTCTTGCGCTCCTTCTCTTCGCTATCGGGCCGCGCGCGCCGCAGTACTGAATGCAGCTGTTAGTACGTTGCTGCAATGACTTGAAGGGGCCGGGGATTTTGATATTCTTACCTTGCAGGAAATCGGCAGTCCGCTTGCGCATGCGCGAGTGAATGTAGGCCTTGGAAGCCTTGATGTGGTAGTGGAAATAATCGCGGAAGGTCTGGATATGCGACACGACCTCGCCCATGCGCTGGGGAGTGAGATGACGGGGGAACAGAACTAGAAATAGTTAGTGGGTGTTTTACGTATAACTGGTACATCCGGCTGTGTCTTCTACTAGGGTAGAAATAAGGCATACATACCAAAAGTGACATAGCCAACCTCGCCGTTGTTGGTATTGTTGATGTTAGGAACGCCCTGCAGCTCTAGCGGGGGCTCATTGCGGAAAAGCACCTGAGGCGCATTCTGAATGGCGCGACGACGAGCATCAACAAACTCCTGAATGAAGACTTTGCCGTAGACCTTGTCGGTTTCTTCGCGGAAAATCGTGCTGAAGATGACAGTCACACGGTCATGGCTGGCCTTGACAAATATTGATTCCTCTTCGCGGTAGTGGATCGCCATGACTTCGCCGCCCTCACGTAGGCCCTGAGGAGCCTCCTCACTAGTGTATTTGCTGGCTTCGTCCCTCAGCTTGTAGTGTTCTTGATACGCGGCCTCGAAGGGGGCGGCCATGGCGTTGCGCTTGAGCAAAGCAAACTTCATGACAAGAGCGTCACGTGCTTCTGCAGGTCGAGAAGAGAGCTACCATGTTAGCATATTTGAAGCTACTGTTTTACAAGCCAATAGCAATCAGGTAAAAGCAATAGGGTCAAGGGAGCAAAGCCGGCGGCATGCTTGTGGATGGGTATATATATATGTCTGCATACCCTTATCAGAGGGAAGATCCTCGAGATCGACCTGGACGGAAAAGTCATAGCCCGGCTCGGTCGGAGCAACGTAGTTGCTGTATTCGCGCTGTAGAACCTGGTCGGCGCCATACTTTAGGAGGTCTTTGAAGCATCGTATTTGGATGGAGAGTAGAATCTTGGTCTTGGTCTCGGGGGTGGAAATGTGGAAGATGACGCCATCAAAATCAGAGACGGTCTGATCAATATGAGTGGGTGCAGCTCTAGAAACGAGGGGGAAGCCAATTATTAGCGAATTGAAGGGGACAGGAGCTTTGCAAGCTCGCAATGGGGCAAAACGAGGCGATATGGAGATGCTGAGAACGATGTTCGGGTAGCAGTGAGGAGTTTAAAGATCGATGGGTTGTGCTGGTGCCGGCGGTCTTTGTGAGGAAGGACAAACCCGGAGAAGCGCTCGGTGAGCACGTTCTGGATCAGAACATTTTGGTAGTCAAGCAGGAGCATTTTGTGAGAGGTGTTGTGTAGGTCTGTGTGCGAAAATTTGAGATCGAGGACGGCTTCTTGCAAGCCCGTCTAATGTTTGTGTGGGAATATCAACCAACAAGACAAGGCTTGGACTCAATGGATGGCTGGCTCCTCAAGTTGACAGCCGAGGCCAAAGTGGCTGCTATCGATCGACGTCGGCTCTAGTGGGGCCAAGCAAGTCCATAGCTATCCTAAAAGGGAAAGCTTATTGATTGGCCAAAGCTCGTGTAAAAGCGGGCCCAGTGTCATATGACTCTGCACGTGAAGAGTAGGCATTGAGGGTTAGGGTCAATATATTGAAAGCGGCGTGTGAGCGAACAACACCGGGTTTGATTTGGGGGTATCGCTATTTAGGCATTTAGGATATCAAGGCTATACTTCGATTGGCTCATGATAATATGTTAAGTTGAAAGCGGGGCTCAAGCAGCAAAAATGACGTCAAGGTTTGGTAGGTGTGCCAGTTAAAGACTGAAGCTAAAGACAAGCCGATTCATCGTTGTGTGTGTGGGTGGGTGTGTGAGCGAATGGATTCTGGGGCTTGTGGAAAGCGAGAAATCACATAGATAAGAGGAGGCAAAAAAGCGTTGCTTCATAAATCCTGGCATGTTTAATAAGAGCAAATGACCTCGTAAACTCGGACTCTAGAAGTTAAAGCTGCTATGACTGTCGGACTGCCTACTGACTTGGCCCCTGCCTCGCTTGATACATGAAGACGATAGGCCGAAGTCGAAGTACCTTCCACTTGAAGGGCCATAGCCTTGTAGACGGCGACTAGATGAATACGTGCACGAACTTGGACAAGGAGGAAGCAAAAAAGGGGACTGAAGCTGTGTGGACTTGTAAGAGGCAGTTAGAGTCAGCGCTAGATTATGAGACGAAGAAGCAGACGCATAGAGCATAGGCAAGCAAGACAAAGCAAAGGGGCGTCGAGATAGGCCTTGGAGACAAAGCTAGTAGAAATCTCGGCGGGGGGTGCGTGCACAGGACGACAGGATCACAGGTGTGCCCCAGCTTTACTTTTTGCGCAGCACTCGAGATGGTCGTATTTTGGTTTGATGAGTACGGAGATATGGAATTCGTTTGGTGCGTGTAAGTTCGTGTTATGCTTGCTGTTGCAGGCTCCATGGGACATGCGATGTTGAGCATGCGTACGGGCTGGGCTGTATTTAGTGCATGGCAAAAGTTGACGACGAAAGCAACAAAGACATACGGGATCCGTCAAGCTCTAGAAAGATAGCCTTGGCAAACGCCAGGTACTGGTGTGACAGGTCATGGTGAAAATGTGTCTTTTTTATTTTTATTTTTATTTAATTTCAATTTTATTATTTTCATTCATTTGCTCCTTGTGGTCAAGAAGGGGCATTGTATGCTGTTACTAAAATTGCCGGAGAAAGGAGCGGCTCGGCATGTCCCCTTTTGCTATCAAAATCAAAAGTTCTTGGCATTTTGAAAGCTGGGATCTGGAGACTTGAAATGACTAATCAACAAGAAAGACACAAGCCAATTTCAAGCCGCCCCAAAACGAACGACAGGTGGCTGTTTATTGTTCCGCCGTCTCCCTGGATGGGTCTATCTCTGCTCGGACAGAATGTCGACAAGCTTTTCTTCCCCATCCCCATAGAATTTTGCTGCTCCGTATTGTATAGACCCAAGCAGCAAGAATAGAAGTCTGGCCCATGTCTTCGGCTTGTTTTGTCTGCGTATTAGCACAGGACTTGGGAGGGAGAAGGGAGCAGAGTATTCCATTGGGAGCTGGGTTTGTTGCACGTCATTCTGTCTGTGGTCTCTTTCGGCCATCAGGTTGATATGAGCATGTTGGGTTGTACGTGTACGTGGAAGGTATTCCTCAGCTGGAGAGGGTGGAGAGGGAGATCTACTATCTACTATATCCATGGGAGGGGGGAGGAGGAGAAGGGAGAGGAAGAAGAGGAAGAAGAGGAGGAGGAGGAGGAAGAACAAGTCCCCTTCGCCCATCCTCTCTGACAGTTTCCTCCCATATACAGAAATACAGGACGCAACATGTGCATGCGGCAAAGCAAGCTTATGCCCGTTAACTCTTGGTGTCCAAAAAAAGAAGTCGCTTTGCAACGCTAACCGTCTTTAATACCGGAGGGCTTAGCACAGGGGATGCAGAGGGCGAGGGAAAATAGAACAACAGGATGACAGGCTTGGATCTAGCAACTAAAGGAAGCCCTGAAGGGAATGAAGTAGGGGCAAAGAATTGGTACTGACCCCTGTAGTCATGGCCCAGGACTCTGTAGCTTAGCGGACTCCAGCCTGTACTCTAGCTCCAAGACTCTGGGCGTGTAGGTGGTATTGTTCCTGTTCTTTTTTAGTATCGTGGCACAAGATGATCCTTTTCTTCGCCTGACCCCCTGCTGACTGGGCTTGCTTGTCCGTTAACTGTAAGTTTACGTACTGCAGGCAAACGTGCCGCTCTAGAGTAAATAGGATAAGGCAAGGAAATCGACTAATATGAACCAACGGACGGGCTGTACCGTGCAGCCGCCTGCCGCCTCGGTGTTGTTGTAGTATGCCAGCTATAGCTGCCTTGCACATAAGTCCTGCACGCTACTAGGTTGACAGGAATTATATTCCCATTTTATATATCTTCCTTTCTTTTCGTCATTATTTTAATTCGAGCTAGTTCCTCTTCTCGTTTTCTTTTTTCTTTTCTTCCTCATCTTCTCTCGTCCTCTTCATCTCTTGCCATTCACTCTCTTTTGCTCTTGGTCTTTGTTCACTTCTTCGCGTTGCTCTGCGGTTGCTTTTCTACATTTATTGCCGGCCTTATCTCTCCTTATTACTTAACTTGCTAGTCTCTCAGTCTGTATACACAGTCTGCCTATTAATCTCACCTACACACGCGGTCTTTAGCCCCTCACTATGTCGCAGCCGTAAGTGCTATCCACCACCGCATAGCATCCTGTATGCTTGGTTCTCTATATTCGCTCTACTGACTTGCTTCTGTACAGTTACCCTCCTCCTCAGGGCTACCCTCCCCAAGGCTACCCTCCTCAGGGCTATCCTCCCCAAGGCTATCCTCCCCAAGGCTATCCTCCTCAAGGCTACCCTCAGAGCTACCCGCCTCCTGTAAGTTGCACTTTGGCTCTGCCCCCCCGCCCCCGTTTCTTTCCTTACGGATCGGCTAATACCCAAGCCTCTCCGTCGGCAAACTCTCGAATATAGATGCAGTGTGCGCCGCAGGCCCCCCCTAAGCAAGAAAAGTCACACAGCTGCCTGTACAGCTGTTTTGCCGCCATGTTCTGCTGCTTCCTGTGCCAGGAGTCCTGCGAATGCTGTCTTGAATGCCTTGAATGCCTCGATTGCTGTTGTTAAACGAGAGAGACAGAGCCTTCTTGAGACAGAGTAGAGCAGCAAGGCGTGGGCGGGATAGGAGAAGAGAATGTACAAGCGCAATTGCTCATTGCTCATTGCTACCCGCTACCAGCCAACTACCGAATACACGCAGCTTGCACCAACTCCATATGAACCAGCACCTTAGACGTCTCCACCCTCATCTTCTCGGCCTGACTTCCGCTCAAATATCCTATCCGACATCGACGGCTTCTTTTTGTTTTATTCCCCCCCATGCTCATCAGTGGCCATAAAACACGGCTCTGGGGTAGGCTACTCTCGTCTCCCCATTACATTCCCTCATCTCTGCCGCCCTCCTACACCAACTTCAATGTTTCTTTGGTGGGTGGCACCGCTTCGTCATACTTCATGCTACATCTATCTCGTTTTTTTGTTTACTCGCAAAGCCAGGAAAGAAGACAAAAAGAGCGAGGGATAGAGAGAGAGGGGGGAGAGAGAGAAAACAAACAAAGGAAAATGACCCTACATGGGCCCCCAATGGCCCAAAAAAGAAGCCAACACGGAGCTCTAATCGGGGCGTGCTTTGGCCATTGCACCCATCCATGCACCCACCCATACCAATGCTTTTTTTTTCTTTCTCGCTCTCTCCTGGCTTTGTCTTTCGTCATTAGCCCCAAGTTTAGCATGTCAGGCGAGTCCCAACCACCACATTCTGAACTTTGCTGTTTCTCTACCCTTGTTCTCTCCGTCTGCCTCTTACTCACTTATTACACTTATATTGTTCCCTTCTCTTCAACGCATTCCCCGACATTCAACAACGCCTTCGTTTCTGTCTTTTTTTTCGTCTTTCCTTCCCGGTATTCCTCGCCATTCCCCGCGTTTTCTTTTTCATGTCTTTAATTGCGAGCTACAAACCCGGATTTACTATTCTATATATATACCTTGCGACCAAAATACAAGGCTCTTTCTCATGTTCAACCTCTTTAGTAGCTTGGTTTGGTGAATGTATGCTGCGTCTTATTCTGGATTTTTGTCTCATGCAAATAGCTCACTTGTCTTAATACCGTTACTCATGCCAAGCCAAAAAAGAGACCATCTTTGTCCTGGGGTCTGACTTGGCAAGACAACAAAGACCCGACGGTCAAGATTGAAGCATCCCTGTATGCTGATTGGAACTTGTCACAACTCAAGTACTGTGCATATGCAGCACTAAGAACAAGGGTTCCTTCTCGGCTTCCTATTGCTCCCTCCCCTCCGCCTGTTCCGGTGGATACAAGCCTAAGCTAGTAAGTGAAAGAGAGACAAGAAGAAGGCCCTGAGATGCGAGATGTATTCATTCGCATGGTTGGCATAGCGTAGGAAAAGAAGAAATTGTGATCAACCAGCAGCCATGCCTGGCAAACAATAGCCAGCCTAGCTTTCCTCGGGACACCCGAGCGAGAGAGTTTATCCATTATCTTCTTTTCCACCCATAGTTTGTCTGTGCTTTGAGAGAACAAGCAAAGACGCTTCTTCCTGATGCACCCGAAACCCAATGATGGGTGCGTGTTAATACGTTGATAGCCGGGGATGGAGGGACCTGGTTTGTCCAGAACCAAATTTACTAGTGAATGCCACCGATTGGAAGAATCTCTTTTATATTGATCGTACTGTCCCTTTGCCTTTCGGGAAACAAAAAAAAATGCAAGAAAAAACCCCCCACAAGTAGAAGAGAAATTTGTAATATTGGTTGTTTCAGATGCCTCGGAGATATATACCCACCATCACACTAGCCAAACCTTGACTATCGCCTGCTTTGTTTACATGACAAATTTCAAATTGACATCTGGACACAGTTCAGCTGGTTAGCAACAATCTTTCACACATGCTAGTCAAGAACAACAGGTTTCCTGCGAGCTTACCAAGTGGATGGCTAGATGAGAGCTGCGGGCGTTGCGAGTATTTTTGCTCTAGCAAATCGCGAATGCTGTTGAGCAGCTCGAGGTATGTCTGGTTTGAATTGTTGTTCATAGATGATATAAAAGCCCACGACATGGCACCTGTCGCCTTGGAGTTAATCGTTGCATCGGCCCTAGTAGCAGCAAAGTTAGCATGTTTTCTGGATGCGCCAAGAAAAAAGAAAGGCAGAAAACCCACGATGTCTGGTCGTCTTTGCTGCCTGACCACAAGACCACATCGGCTGGAGACGTCTTGGTCTTGATTGTCTTCTTGTACGCGCCGTCACCCTTGGCTGCCTTCTTAATAAAGCCAAAGACTTCCGTTGCCACACCAGACATATCATTGCGCGAGTACGCCTTAAATGCACTGAGCAGACCCTCACCAGCCTCCTTCGCCAGGTTAGGCTCCTTGATAACACCCTTGGTGCTGTAAATGTACGGGAGATCGAGTACAGAGCCAGAGTGACACGCATCTACAATGGCAGTCAGGCGTACGCCGGCTTGGAGGGGCGCCACCAAGTACTCATGAATTTCGTCGTCTACAATGTGTCCAGCGCGCTGGAAATCCACGGGGTAGATGGTTTCGTCATGGCCGTCTTCCTCGTCGCCATTCGTATCAGCCGCTTGGCCGCCATGTCCCGAGTAATGAAAGAACAAGGCGTCATTAGGCTCGGCACCAGCAGCAAGCCACTTCATGGCCTTGATGATGTTTTCGCGCGTGGGCATGCTCATAGGATCGTTGGTCTTATCATCGGTCAGGATGACCATGTCCTCACGCTTGTAGCCATGGTTCTGCATGATGAAGTTGGACACATTGTGTACGTCGTTAATGCAGCCACGCAGCTCTGCTTCGGTGCCAAAATAGTTGATGCCAATAAGCAGCGCCTTGCGGCGGCCTGTGCAATTAGAGTACTTGAAGGAGTAGTCGTCAGGGGCACCATGGCCAAACTTCTGGGATTCCGTTGGAGGCATCTCGGCACGGGCTAGCGGGGAAGGTTAGAAGCGTCACGGGATACGCAAGGACTGGGCGACAACTTACAATGGCCGTTCCCACCGCCGTAGCCGCTGCTTCCACCGTAGCCCTGGTGATTCTGTCCCTGGCCGATAGGCATTCCAAAGCGATCGAGCCAGCTGGGCGGAGCCTCAGAGGGTGGGGCATACTGATGGTGCTGTTGCGGATAGCCACCTCCGCCATTGTAACCACCAGGGCCACCATAGCCTCCAGGAGGAGCTCCGTAAGGAGGACCGTAGCCTCCACCGCCACCATGAGGGCCGTGGCCAGATCCGGGATATCCGTACATACTTGAAATGGCCAATGCTTTATATAAGCTATTTCATTTCTAGTGTAAGCGGGACTTGAGTAACAAAGACAAATTGAAGCAGTAGCGAGTTTTATGCACAGAGAACAAGAAGACGTCACTAGTTATAAGAGATGGCAAAAAGAAAAAAAGTGGCCAGTAAATTGAGGCTGCAATGGGATTAGCGGGGTTCGGGAAAGAATGCGATAAGCTGGAGGGAAAGAGCACACGCGTTTGGGAGCTCTTAGGGAGCCGCACAGCCAATCAGAGAAGAGCTGGGTGTGAGAAACGAAGGGGCTTCAAGATGAAATAAACCTTATTTGGCTGTAGAACAGGAAAGAGCAAGGACAAGAGGGAATTGCAGGTTGGGTTGTACGATGGAATGGGGTCCAGGGAAGGGAAAATAGGGAAGGAAGCCCTGCAGTAGTTACCTCAATAAAGGCCAGCCCGTGAAAAATGCCACCGGCAAGGCAAGCGCCCCGCCTCCTAAGCAAACGAGGCAAAGAGTCCAAGGCAATTACTTGGCTGAAACCCGAATCAAGCATCACGAGGAGTCTGGACTAAAGCGAAATTGCCCGATGCTGATCTCAAGGCTGGAGAAAGGGCGTTTCGTGATGTTTGACCCAAAAGAGCAAAAGCAGTGCGTTTTCAACAGTTGAATCAGCGATCGATCAGGAATTGTGCCCCCAGGATTTCCGAAGTAACCCAGGAGGACAAGGACTGACTTCCATCTGTGTTGCACTTGCACGTTATCCATGTCCATACAACATAGTATGCAGGTCTCTGGCGTCTCCACGTCAAATCCCTGGCCAGCCAATCCCCATGTCTGTGGGCTTTCATGATTGAAAGAGGCCTCGCGCTCGCAAAAAACAACCAGGTGGATAAGACGAGACGAAGGACAAAGAACACTTCAGCGGAGGCCTCCTGATGTGGTGATAATGTCTTGGCCTAGCACTTGGGGAAAGAGCGACGGCACATTCACCGCACAGACCCACGTCATTGTCTTGTGTCCCTTTATGGTGCTGTGCTGTCTGATATTATATCGCGTTGCATGGTAGCAAACATCCAATGCTGTCATACTGACAGCAGCCCACCTGGTGCTATATACCTGGGCCCGGCCTGATGCTCTGTTGACCAAATATCCTTGGCACTGACTTGGCAGTCTTATGAGGGGGGCGGGGGGCGGGGGGCGAGGGGAGAATAGGCGAACGCCTGAATATGGATACAGTATAAGCTATTGTTGGGGACACTGGGGGCAGATGCCAGCAAGACTGCTCGGCCCAAAGGCCGGCCAGCATCGCGATACCTGACCATAGAGCCCGCGTCAGCGTATTGAGCTACCGCACGCTGTCTGCGGCTCTACCCCCCTGCTATCTTAGCTTAATCCTCGTAGATCTCCTCTTCGATCTCTTCCTCAACCTGGTCTTCTAGGTCTTCTAGGTCCTCTCTGCACTCCTCCGCTTCTTCTTGGAGGTCTTCAATCTCCTCGTGGAGCTCTTCGGTCTCTTCCTCAATCTGGTCTTCCAAATCCTCCCTGTACTCCTCCGCTTCGTCTTGGAGGTCTTCAATCTCCTCGTGGAGGTCTTCAATCTCTTCCCTGGCCTCTTCTATCTCATCTTCGCTATCACTATCGCTGCTACTGGACGATGAAGACTCGGACTCATGAGCCACTACTTCCTCCTGCACCATGTACTGCTGGCGCTCTGGCATGGCCTCCGGCTCAATAATCTCCTGCTTTTCCACCTTCTCTGTTTCTGAATCGCTATCATCTGTAGTGTTGAAGACATGTCAATAAAAGCCTGTATTTTAGAGCTCTCGCAGATGGCTTGGGGATAACTTACTCAAGGCGTTGGCAATCAAGGCGCCACCAATCAGACCGAGGGCCGCGCCTCCAGCTGCAGCCATAATCACATTCTTATTGCTCTTCTTTTGCGCCGTTTCCCCGCCTTGGCCGTAGTTAGAATCAGCTGGAGGGTACGCGGGGTATCCACTCTGGGGATAACCGCCGTAGCCCGGGGCAGGATATCCTGCCTGCGCACCCATAGGCGCACCATATCCAGGGTAGCCACCACCGGGGGTCATCTGCGGCGGTGGCGTGTTGTAGCCATAGTCACGGCTCTCGTTATGATTGCCAGATGGCAGGGGCCGAGCCCATTGCGATGAGCCGGTTGCGAGGTTCACGTAGAAATAGCGTCTGTAGTTGTGGTCATACTGGGAGACCCAGCCACTAGGCAAAGGAGGCAGGCCCTCTGGCATGGGCGGGGGTGGAGGCGGTGGAGGAGACATAAACTCATTATTGGGAGGGGGAAAGTGCTGAGGAGGGGGATACTCGCTTGCGTAACCTTGAGGAGGACCATCCCGACGGGTTTCTTCCAGCAATTTGATAGATCGCATGTTAGCAGTGGATATTAGGGGTCGGCCGTCGTGAGAAGGGTGGCAAGGCAAATGAAGAGGATGATGAGGAGGGCCCCAACATACCTGAAGGCGCAGGACTAGAAGAGTCTTTGTCTTTCATAGAAAGATTCTGAAGCTCCTTGGCTATGTTCTTAAAAAAAGACATGATGGAGCGTGTTATGTGTAGCGAACAGTTATTGTGGCGTACTAAAGGAGTAGATCAAGTAAGAGGAATTATATGAGTGGGTGATTGTATGAGTGCGCGACTGAGAGAAGCTGTCATAGGCTATATAGCTGTTTGGTGGGACAACTCTGAAGCATGGACGAAAGGGTCTCGATGAGGGGGACAGCACAGGGGTCATGGCTGAGTGGATGGGGCTTATAGGACAAGGAGAACAAGCGACCCAGTACAACGCAAAGACCGTCGAGCCAGGCCTTCGCATGCTGGTTGTCTTGGCTTAATGTCTTTTTTTCTTTCTTTTTTTCCCACGTGATTGTGGATGAAAGGCTAGGCAGGAGTGAGTATAATGAACATACGGCCGCTATCGGTGCGAGGTTGGCTAAAATGTTTCCCATGGCTTGTATGTGCGTACTGTACTTGGTTCCATGTGTGCGTGTGAGGGGGAGGGGAGGGGTCCTTGTGAAGCATCCTGCAGGGCTCGTCTCATACGATATTCTAGAGCCACAGCCTTGGGCGGCCTCCCCAGGCCCCTAGCTCTGCATACGTGTATCAAGAAGATGCTGCTACTAACGTTAAATATCACCAAGCAGGTACAAAAACCTAGAACATCACCATTGTTCGTCCAGAACAGGGATAACTAAGACAACCATTTCCTAATAGGATCATCTAGCTAGCTTCTCGAAAGTAGCCCTAAGAGCTAGGGTTATGGCTGCTTTTTTTGTCTCGACATGTTTTCACCGCCTTTAGCTTCAGGGCTGTAGGCGGTATGGTGGACCTGGCACATTCTGCCGTCATTGCGATAAGGCAGATAAGAAAAATTTCCCACTTTGAGCCTACAGGCCCGCATGGTGGCTAGGAACCCAGTACAGAAACAGTAACGGTGACGGACTATACTATTGGTTTTGCCAGTGGATTGTCGCATTATCATTTGCATCCAACTGCGCCCCTCTGTGACCTTCGTTTTCTCCTTCTTTGTCTTTCTAAGCAGAAGGGCGTTTTACGGACTGCATTGCATCCTTCGGCGCACAGTTCTTAGTTATGGTCAAGTCATATTTGTACGTAGCCAGACAACTAACTTACCTGTCTATCCCGTGCTGTGCCTACCCTGAAAAACCGTGTTAGGCCCCTTGCTAACCTACGTACTTGCTCGCCTGTAGGAAGTTCGAGCACTCCAAGTCCTTTGGCGTTGTCTCGTCAGCTTACTCGAATCTTGTATGGTCTCCCAACAGCCTGGGCACTGGTGCCGGTCTTGCTACGGCTGGTGCCAATGAAGAGGTGCTGTGCTGGGACATCAAGAAGGGTGAGCTGGTGAGCCGCTGGAAGGACGAAAAGTGCCTTGCGCCCGTCACCGCCATCGCCCAATCACAGACCGACCCCGATATCTTCGCTGTTGGCTACGACGACGGCACCATACGTCTTTGGGATAGTAAAATCGCTACGGTCATCGTCAGCTTCAACGGCCACAAGTCGGGCATCACCACCCTAGTGTTTGACAAGTCTGGAGTGCGTCTTGCCAGTGGCTCCAAGGACACCGACATCATAGTGTGGGACCTGGTTGCTGAGGTCGGGCAGTTCAAGCTGCGTGGCCATAAGGATCAAGTTACCGGCCTGTGTTTTGTTGAGCCCGATGCTGTCGTGCAAGATGAGGAGAATCCCGGAGCCATGGCTGTTGACCTGGAGACACAAGCCGACGGATTCCTGTTGTCTACAGGCAAAGATTCGCTGATTAAGCTGTGGGACCTGTCGTCCCGCCACTGTGTGGAAACTCACATCGCTCAGACCAACGGTGAATGTTGGGCCCTCGGTATAGCGTCTGATTACAGTGCTGCTATCACTGCCGGAAATGATGGCGAACTTAAGGTGTGGTCTATCGACACCGTAACGCTTCTCGAATCGACAAAACACGCCGATCTTGACCCTTCGACCAAATTCCTCGTCGACCGCGGCACACTTCACAGAAACTCCAAAGACCGAGCTGTTGCTGTCACCTACCACCCACGACGGGAGTATTTTGCGGTGCATGGGTCTGACAAGAGTGTTGAGATCTGGCGGGAGCGCAGCGAAGCGGAGATCAAAAAGTCGCTGGTGCGCAAGCGCAAGAGACGGCGTGAAAAGATGGCCAAGGAAGGTAATTCTGAGGCCGAAACTGAGGGCGACAACGCCCCGGTTAGCATGGCTGATGCCGAAATTTCGGACATTTTCGCCTCTTTTGTCATTGTTAGAACACCTGGAAAGGTGCGGTCCGTTGCCTGGGCCCTGAATAAGGGCGTTAAGGACCTCCAGCTAGTCGTTGGCATGACAAACAACCAGATCGAACTGTACAGCGTGCCAACCAAAGAACGTTTTGCCAAAGCTAAAAATGAAGATCTACCCGAGTACACCAAGATCCAAGGTCTGGATCTGCCAGGCCACAGAGCAGACATCCGCTCTGTGGCACTAAGCAGCGATGACAAGATGCTGGCAACAGCATCGAACGGCAGTCTTAAGATCTGGAATGTCAAGACTTCGACATGCATCCGTACCTTTGAGTGTGGCTATGCTCTGTGCTGTGCCTTCTTGCCCGGCGACAAGGTAGTTATCGTCGGCACAAAGACAGGCGAACTACAGATGTTTGACGTGGCCTCGGCCACGGTCCTTGAGAACCTGTCTGCCCATGAGGGCGCTATATGGTCGCTGCAAGTTCATCCCGATGGCAAGTCGGTGGTGACCGGGAGTGCTGATAAATCGGCCAAGTTTTGGAGCTTCAAGATTGTTCAAGAGCCTGTCCTGGGCACTACGCGTACGACTCCACGACTCAAACTAGTGCAATCACGTGTTCTTAAGGTATCTGATGACATTTTGTGCGTCAAGTTCTCGCCAGATTCAAAGTATCTGGCTATTGCCTTGCTGGATAATACCGTCAAGGTGTTCTTCGTCGACAGCCTTAAACTATACCTTAACCTCTATGGCCACAATCTGCCTGTGCTAGACATGGACATCTCATACGACAGCAAACTAATTGTGACGTCATCAGCTGACAAGAAGATCCGTATCTGGGGTCTTGACTTTGGCGACTGCCACAAGGCTCTGCACGGCCACCAGGACAGCATTCTACAAGTCGGCTTTATTCCCCACCATGCTGATGGCAACGGCCATCACTTCTTCAGCTGCGGCAAGGACCGTGCGATCAAGTACTGGGATGGCGACAAGTTCGAGCACATCCAGCGCCTCGACGGGCACCACGGCGAAGTATGGGCTATGGCTGTCAGCCATGGCGGGCGATTCCTGGTGACGGCGTCCCATGACAAGAGCATCCGCGTATGGGCAGAAACCGACGAGCAGATTTTCTTGGAGGAAGAGCGTGAAAAGGAGATTGAGGAGCTGTACGAGAGCACGCTGACCACTTCGCTTGAAAGGGATCCTGAAGACGAGGGCGAGCAAGACGCAGAGGTTGGCGCAGCCACGAAGCAGACGGTCGAGACGCTCATGGCTGGAGAGCGCATTACTGAGGCGCTGGAGATGGGCATGGAGGATCTGACCTTGCTGAAGGAGTGGGAGAATGCCAAGTTGGCGGACCCGCGTGCACCGCCGCCGCAGCGCAACATGGTGTATCTGGCGCTGGGCAACATCAGCGCTGAACAGCACGTGCTCAACACGCTGCAGAAGATTAAAGCTGCAGCACTTCCCGATGCTCTACTGGTGCTGCCGTTTGCGACACTGCCAGCACTGTTTACCTTCTTGAACATATTTGCGCAGCGAAGCATGAATATCCCACTAACATGCAACGTGCTGTTCTTTATGCTCAAGACACATCATCGACAAATTGTGGCGAATCGCACAATGAAGGCCATGATGGATGGCATTCGCGCGAACTTGCGCCAAGTGTTGAAGACGAAGAAGGACGAGATTGGCTTCAACATTGCGGCACTGCGCGTGGTGGGCATGCAGATTGAAGAGAACAGCGTCAAGGACTACGTAGATGAGAACTGGGACCAGAACCAGGAGGACAACATCCGCAAGCGGACATTTGTGCAGGTGGCCTAGAGTGCGAGAGGAGCGATGATGAGCCGGACAATGGGGTTTATATCGGGCATGTAATATCCAATATGCTGTTTCTTTTGGTCTTTTTTGTTTCATCGCTTGGGTTACTGGAGTTTATGAAAATACATCATAGTAGAGTACTAAGAAAAAAAAAGAATTTCGCAAATGTTAATGAGCTACCACTGCGTTGTACAAACTGATGTTCTGGGCGTAGTGTAACGCGAGCCGGCTAAACCGCGGCTAAACAAAAGTCGACCTCCTCTAGCCTTGGGCTCGATCCTCCAAGAGCCCATGAAGCTGTGACGTATTTTGAATTCACCAAAGTCAGCCTCATCCACTTGCAAAAAAGACACTAAAAAAACAACTAGAAGACGCCATTCCTAGTCGTCGCTATCATCTCGACGATATTCGCCCAACCATCGAGTTTCTCGCTTTCCCGTTGCTTCTGTCTACACAGCCGTGCTTGCTGATTCTGCTGGCTCCTCCCCTTGGCTTGCCAACATGCTTTTCTTTAGGTAAGCTGGCCCTTCTAGTATCCTGGACTAAGGGGGAGAGAAGCGACTGACTGAGAACCACGCGCAGTTTCTTCAAGACGCTCATTGGCCACGAGGTCACCGTCGAGCTCAAGAATGACATCCAGATCCGCGGCACGCTCAAGAGTGTCGACCAGTATCTGAACATCAAGCTGGAGAATATTTCTGTTGTGAATGAGCTCAAGTACCCGCATTTGGTATGTCGACCCTGACGCTTGTTTTGTCTGGCCGTTGATCTGTGAATATGCTGCTGATTGTGACTCTAGAGCTCTGTCAAGAACGTCTTCATCCGCGGCTCTGTCGTGCGTTACGTGCATCTACCCCCAAACCACGTGGATGTACCTCTGTTAGAAGACGCTACAAGAAGAGGTAAGCCCGATGTCGCGCCACTGCATCCCGTGACGCTTAGTCTCGCCGGTCGTAGTAAGGCCCTCGTTGTTTTTATACTGACGTCTTTCAACAGAAGCGGCTGCACAGCGGGAAAAGGCCAAATGAGGGCAAGTAACGAGTTAGACGAAAAAACACACATACACCCTTATTCTAATCTATTTGTCCCTCTGTAGCATTGCTGTCTGAGGCGCAACCTTCGGCGGCGCTTGTTTTTGCTATGCTAGATGTCTCCTTTATATACCGGGCTATTTGGTTTTCTTCGTGTGCTTTCCTTGCTTCTGCTTATTGATCTAGACTTTTGCCGGGGGCTTATAGGCAGGCCCATGCCGTCTCTTTGGTCTTGCTGATATCTATTGCCATGTTTTATGCGCATTTACATGCGTTCGCCTGTCTACCACCATACCCCGCCACCCTTGCCGGATTTGCCATCCCAAAGATCTACGGTTTGGCTCGGGTCCTCATCACCTTCCATCGCTGTGAGAAGCCCGCCTTTGCGGCGCTCTGCAATCCAGCGATCTATCCAGCCTTTCATTTTCTTTCGCGCTGCATCGCTGCCAACATTAACTGTGGGGACAACACGCTCGATGTTCAACGACATGACGAACAGCGCTAGCTCGCGGAAGCTGCTGTGTTCGCTGTAAGGCACACCCAGACACATGGCCGTTTTGGTCGCCCCGCGGGCGGCTGCCACATCTGACTTGTTGAACCGCGCTCTCCAGTACGCCCCGTGTAGCAGCTGCGTGGTGGGTACTTGGCCTGGCTGGGAGTTTGATGGTGGTGCTCTTGACCCATCGCTACACACGGCTGGCGGGTGATATGTCCATCCTGATGGGCGGAAGGCAATGACGCGCGAAAACCGTGTGCCATAGTTGCGGCGGTATTCCTCGATCACGTCAGCGCGGATTTCTCCCAGGGTCTGCAGATGAACTTGGGCGGCGAGTGGGTCTGACGTGAGTAGCGCCGTTAGGGTAGGGTCGTCGAGGAGTTTGCAGATGGCAAGTTTACGAGAGGGCGCAAAGATCTTGGTCTTCATTGCCTTGGCGATGCCAACACAAACACGCTCTTTTCCAATAGAGTACGTGCCGCAAATGACAAGAAGCTTTTTGTCGGGTGCATTGGGGAGGGTAGTCTGGGTTTGGGCCTGGGGGGCATTGTTGCTGAAGAATTTGCTGATTGTAGCAGGAGACGGCTTCTTTGGCTTGGTCCCTTTTTGTAAGCGGTCCCATAGCTCACAGGGCAGGTTGGGGTCTGCTGATATTTCGGAACAGATCTCAGCACAAGCAGAGATGACGTCGTTTTGCGGGGGGAATGCATACCGTGGATCTAGGTAGGTGGTGTCCAGGTAGCAAATATCGATTTTCTGCTGCTGTGCTTTGCCTGAGATCGCGTCTATGGTTTCTGGTCGTAAGAGCGGATGTGTAACATGATCAGTACATGCTCTAAAATCGCCGCAGTGCAGAATACGCTGTTTCTTGATGGCAGACGGCGACATTTTCTTTTCGAATAGAAAAAGGGAGCTTCCGGGACAGTGGTTTGCCGGGATCATAGTCACGGTAGCCCCGTCTGTACCAGGGACTTCAGTGCACACATCCCATTCTAGTTCGACAATCCATTTGGCAGCAACACGAAGCTGCTTCTTCATGAGGGCCCCGGTGACTTTACTGCAGTAGATGGGCCCGTAGCACCAGCTAGAGCTCAACCCAATGTAGTGATCACTGTGGAAATGGCTGAGGAAGTATGCTTTACAGCCTTGCACAGCACCATAGCGAAAGGCATCCACGCAGATCGAAAACCCCGGCATGATCTTGTAGAACGGACATGTTCTAGTGTATGCAGGCTTGCCTTTGGATGCCTGTTCTTGATCTGCAGCCTCAGACCAAGCCTTGTTCTCGGCCCGGGCAGCCATCAGTTTAGAAAAGGCCGATGCCGCGGGATTTGCAGTGGTGGGTGAGGGTTGAAATGGATTGGCCTGGCCTGGCCTTGGCACAGCAGCCTTGGACGCTAAACTTGTTCTACCCCGAAGTATGGACGAGGAAGAAGACGCTGGTGGTGGTTGTGGACGGGGACTTGTAGGGAGCGGTGTAGGATTGCCATCAATGCATGAGTTGACATGACGAGTTGCTTCATCAGACGAAGCAAATTGAAGAGAACCATTGCATATTGGACACACGGGCTTGTCTTCTTGATCAGGCATGTGAAAGTCGCCCCCATCGTCGTTTATTGCAATTCCATTCAAAGCAGCCTCACGTCGGTCTAGTTCTCGGATCGCTAGCATAGCTTCACGCTCCTCTTCGGCAATGTCTGTGACATTTGCACCAAGGAAGAGGTCATCGTCGTCTTCGTGGTCATTTGACAGGTCTTTGTTAGCCCCAGGGTTGGTGCTTCTTGAAACTAGCGGTGGGCTTCCTGGAGCCTTTCGTAGAAGTTCTTCCAAGACAGAAGTCTCGTGTGGGATAAATGGCTTCATGGGAGAGGGACTTGGAGCTCGTGACTTTAACTGGAATGCAGCGTGCTCTCCTTGGTTGTCGTCCAGCGGCTCTGTTTCACTATCTGAGTCATCAAACACAAAGCCGCCAACCTTACTGGCGCCTTTACTTGGAGATGAGGGTATAGACAGTTGCCGGTCTGGATTTTCTGCTAAAGGTTTTAACAGAGGCGGCATATCAGGGCGGGTTGTCTCGGGGAGCTCCGGTTCGGGACTTAGTTTCCGGCGTTTGACGGGGGAGTTGGACTCATTATAGCGGATGTCGGCTTCACCTGGTAATGTCTCCTCCAAGTTTCTCCCGGCTGCATTTAGTGCCGAGAGAGCCTTGGCATCCTCTGATATAAAAAGGACATCCTGGTCAACCTTTTTGAAGAAGCTTAGGATGGTGGTGGTTGGCTTTGCCTTTTTTTTCTCGTTTGCTGCTTCGACCTCCTCTGGTGTCAATTTTGGAAAAGCAATCTTTGTTTGGGCTGGCTTTTTTCTCTTTCCAAAATCAAACTTGGCCATTGTGATACGGGTGCCGAATGTGTGAAGATCGGAGACGACGAAGCCACTTGGATAAAGCGAAGCCAAAGAAAAGCCTCCCTACACGCAAAACGCGGGATACGGAATGGTAGTCAGACTCACGTCGACTACGCCAGATCACGTGACGTTTGTAAGTGGGGCAGCAGGCAAGGCGACAAGGCTCTAGTTTCTGGTGGGGATTCATCCATGCAAAGCTCTGGATCACGATAGAGAGTTGCCTCGAAGTGGTAGCTGTAGAACCTTGCGACGAAAGAACTGCACTTGAACTAGCCCGTCGCTTTAGGCTGCTAAAATCAGCACCTTCAAATTCTCACACAAATCCCGCCAGCCCCGAGACAACCCGAGCCGTCCTTCCGAAACCTTCAAACTTAGTACCTCGTGCTATTCCACGATTTAATACCAGTTTTTTTTCTTCTTGTTTGCCGGTAAAGATGGATCGCAATCCTATGGAACAGTACATGCGCAAGCTGCGCGAGATGGCCCAGAGTCAAAGCATTCGCCGGGGCGGCCCCAGAGGCACCCCTCCTGGTGCCGGTCTGGTCGCTGGCTCTCTCCTTGCTTTTGCCGGCTCGTACATCTTCTACAATGCACTCTTCAACGTGGACGGTGGCCACCGTGCAATCAAGTACACTAGACTGGGCGGTGTGAGCAAGCAGATCTATAGCGAAGGTAGGTCCTGATTCTGGTGTCAGCAATGCTGTTCTTGGCAGCTTTCTAAGCTAACATGTGTCGTACATAGGAACCCACGTCATGATCCCGTGGTTCGAGACACCGATTGTCTTCGATGTGCGTGCTAAGCCGCGTAACGTTGCCTCGCTCACAGGCACCAAGGATCTACAGATGGTCAATATCACATGCCGTGTGCTCTCGCGGCCCGAGGTGGCTTCATTGCCGCAGATTTACCGCACGCTGGGTGTCGACTACGACGAGCGCGTGCTGCCTTCAATTGTCAACGAGGTGCTGAAGAGCGTTGTGGCCCAGTTCAACGCTAGCCAGCTGATCACGCAGCGCGAAATGGTGGCACGCCTGGTTCGCGAGAACTTGGCGAAGCGTGCGGCACGATTCAACATCTCGGTTGATGATGTGTCACTGACGGTGAGTTCCTATTGTTGATCTTGATGATGGCCATGACCAAGGGTGGGAAGACGTACATACATACTAATTATTTTCTGTCTGCAGCATCTTGCCTTCTCGCCCGAGTTTACTGCTGCCGTCGAGGCCAAGCAGATTGCACAGCAAGAGGCCCAACGTGCTGCCTTTGTGGTTGACAAGGCCCGTCAGGAGAAGCAGGCCATGGTTGTCAAGGCACAGGGTGAGGCACGGTCTGCCGAGCTGATTGGCGAGGCTATCAAGAAGAACAAAGCGTACCTAGAACTAAAGAAGATTGACAATGCCCGCTCTATTGCTGCCTTGATCCAGGAGAGCGGTGGCCGCAACAAGCTTCTGCTGGATGCGGATGGCCTGGGCCTGAATGTATTTGACGAGAAATAGACGAGCAGACGCTGTCTGTGGGGCCTAGAGAGGGGGCGAGGAGGAAGGGGAATGGGGGATGACGCCCTCCGTGTACTACTATCACCCTACTATCATTGCTTCTGGTGTTTCTATTCTTGCTATTGCTACCGCCAAGGCGAATTAAGCCGTGCCGGTCAGATGGGAGAGGAGGCCGGAGAGGCTTAAGCCGCTAATGAAATCTCCACACTGTATTTTACCACAGGAGTTTCTTTTCTGTTCCTTTAACCAGTGTATCACCAAGCGTGTGTGTCTGTCTGTCTGTGCCTATTGTGTATCGAAAGCTTGGCTTCAATGACGCCACTTTTCCCTCTTCCACCTTTTTTTTTTTTTTTTTTGGAGGGGCCTAAAAGAGTGCCCCGCAGCATCTAAAAAGCTCCCCTCCAAAGGCTCCAAGGCTCCCAGTCTTAAGGCATCTTAAGGGCTTGTTGAAGCATGTCAGGCGCCAAATCTACAGTGGCATTTTCATTTTCTTGCTCCAAACACTAACAGCAACACACCCACCCGTCTTTCTGGCCTGTCGCGATCTTTTCTTTTTTCTCCTCAGCTTTTCTTTGTCTTCTCTGTACACGTCATCTAAAATGCTCATCAAGTAATGTTATCCGTCTTGCGTGTCTCTTCCTGGTACTGCAGCTTGTACTAACTGCTCTGTTACCTCTTCTGTCTGCCATGAAGAGTTCGCACTCTCACTGGAAAGGAGATTGAGCTCGATATCGAGCTTGATTTCAAGGCATGTCCCCCTTCTCTTCGTTATTCTCTACGGCGCCTGTCCGGCTGACGGTGGAGGGGCGCCGCCCCCTCCTCTTCTGTCTAGGGTGTCGCCTGCATGTTGCATGTGACAGCAAAACTGCCCCCCCCCCCTTCCCCTCATGGCCGTAGGCTTTACTAACTGTGGGCATATGCTATGCGCTCAACAGGTTCTTGAAATCAAAGAGCTTGTCGAAGAAAAGGAAGGCATTCCGCCAGCCCAGCAACGCTTGATTTTCGGCGGCAAGCAGATGTATAGTTCTTCTCCTGGTCTATCCTTTTGGCCTCCACTCCCTTTGCCGTCCTACACATCAGCCGCCTTCATCGCTAACGCTTGCTCTTTCTTCTTCATGGCAGGACCGACGACAAGACCGCTAAAGAATACAATCTGAAACCCGGCGAGACTCTACATCTGGTTCTAGCTCTGCGTGGCGGCCTTTAAGGCGCCAAGATTTACTCCTCTTCTGTGTTTCCTCCCTCGCAATCACCGCCAATCTACGAATAACAAAACACGAAATGTACATACCATGAAAACCATTACGCGCATCAATATACAGCTCCTACGACGATACTGCGTTATTCTCCTACTATGCCCAACTATTTACTAACGCCCACAAAGGGCCCGACTGGTGCTGGATACAGACACAGCCAAACAACGGCCAATCCTCTACACACAGAATCAGAAATGGCCGCAGAGGGGGGAGTATGAGACGAGTACTCTACCGGTTGGACGAGACTGGGCTGTGCTGGGCTGAAGTAGGGCCTCGGAAGGCTGGCGATTATAGGATAGGATGAATAGTAAGTCGGATTCTAGATGGCCCAAAAGACATATCTGTTGCAGCCTCGACCTTGACGCCCTTAATGAATGAATGCATATATTTACGACTTTCTTGATATATATCGGCATGGCACTCACCATGTTGTGGATATCTATCAATATATTTCTCCTACAACAGTCTCAGCAAAACCATGAGATATACGCATATTCCCAACACGTAATAGAGACAAGACGACGCTATCATCCAGGGCTATAAACACAAATAGCTCTGTATTCCATACAGAACCACAGAAAAAACGCCTCACGCCATGCGGAAGGACAGAAAGGTATCATAGCAAGCAACTGACTCCTCACAGCTTCGTTCAGTGTCGAGAACAGGGAGACTGGCGATGTTGCAAAATAGCACAGTATATGTAAGGGAATAATAAGATTCCAGCAAGCTAAATATCGATTTTCGATAGCCACAACGCCGTGCTGTAAAAACCGGATGGAGATGGAAAAGAACGAGAGGTTAGGATATCAAGGGAAGAGGAGGGAAGAAAAATCTAGGGCAAGTATAAAATGAAGATGAAAAAAAAAAAAAAGAAACAGGTAGGATGAAAAAGCGCTCATGCAAGAAATGAAGAGTACCAACGCCCGAAACACACGGCAAGAAAAGTACAGCCCTTCCAAATCTAGTTCTTCTTGGTGTCCGTCACCCCAGCCCGGCCTACGGAATCGGTACAAGCAACACTACCAGGCTTTGCGCGCGCTTCATAGCGCACGCTAGACGATCCCGATTTCACCTTAGACTTAGCCAGCATCATGCCACCCAAGCCCATCTTCGGGCGCGGCACACTTTTGGTCTTGGGCTGCTCGGTTCTAACCGAGTCCTCCAACTTTGGAGAGACAGCGGTGGGCGAAAAGTCAGGTGCTAAAGCGTTACTTTCAGAGCGAAAGGGGACGACACGCGCCGCTGAGGGTAAACCCGACAAGGCAGGCGACGGTGACTGAGAGGGCAGAGTGGTACTCTGTGGTCTCTGAGTTGACCGCAAAGGCGAGCCCCTTGATTTGTGAGTAGGGCCCGGGCAGCCGGCCACTGGAGGCTGGGTCGTAACTAGAGAAGAAAGCAGTGGTTTCTTCACAGGCAGACCGCCATCAGCGCGAGTGCAGGTCTCATCAAGCTTCCGCTTCCCACTACTGTCGGTCACGTCGCTCAAAAGACCCGTCGAGGGGAGTGTAAGGGCACCAAGACGGCCATCTGTGCAAGCGGCTCCTGGCCGCGACTCCAGGCTGCCATTCCTAAGGCCAGAAGCGCGTTGCTGGCTGAACGGGTCCGTTTTGTCGGGACAAGACGAGGCAGCCTGAGACATGACAGCCCTCTTTTTGGATGCCATGCTATGAGCCCCCATATTGACGTTTTGCTTTTCATGCCTGATATCCCGACGGATCTGCTGGAGGCTCTTCAGGCCAGAAGTGGCCCGACAACTCGCAGGTTTGAATATGCTGCTCTGGCCTGGCCGGCCCATGGCAGCTGGGCGAAAAAAGTTGCCACCACCGCCGCCACTGCCGACATTCGTGATTCGATTTTTGGTGCGCACCGAGCCCATGGCTACAATGGGGACTTTTTCCTTGACAATATTGTGGTAGTTCTTGGACAGCTTCCGAGCAGCGGCATCCTTATGGAGGGCATCCATATGCTTGTACATGTTATAAATCTTCATGTACGGCAAGCCACTAGAGAGAATCTCCGGATGCTTGCGAACCTGCAGGCTCCATGAGCTGTTGATTATGCGCTCCCATGCCTTGGATGCCGAAGCTTTATTCACATACTTTGCAGAGTCCAACATCTCATTAAGGTGTTGGGCATCCTTGGCATCGCTGATAAGATCGTCAACAATGGAGAGGTGATGTGGCAAGTGTCCTAGAGAGGAGACTCGGTGGTAGTGTTGGCGGGCCAAAGCGGAACACTGCTCCGAGAGAGGAATCATCTTTTTAATGGTTGCGAGTATGAGGCAAGCTTTTGAAGTTCGATATACTTAGTTGGGATGAAAAGATTCTAGATTTCAGCAGTGTGAAGAGTCAAGAGAGGTGAGAATTGGAAGCAAGGCCCGAAATGACTGGCGAGGAGGTCGCCGTTTATATGACATTTCTTAAGTTCTAGAATTCAAGCCAGAGGGCGCAGAAGCTAGAAGCTAGAAGCACAAATGGCCACTTGACAGAATTACCTCTCGACCAATATGGGTATTAGCAAGAGTAAAAGAGGCTTGAAGTCTAGTAGATTTACCGATGCCAGCTCTTTACTTTTACAGTGTCAACAGTGGCCAATAAGATCCAAACACCACCTTGTGGTCAACTGTTACTATCAAGCCAAGAGACGATTGAGGCGAAGAAAGGATAGACCCAGCCTCCAGAACGAGGTCCAGTTGAAAGCCTACACCACCACAGCACGCTTATGCACGCGAACAATCTTGGCGATGTTACGACAACGAATGACAGTCACAGAAGCGGACAGAACAAGGCTGTGTGATTAAGCGGGCAAAGGAGAAGCTGAGGCGAGTCAGAAGACAGACACAACAACTAGAAAGTCAGTGAGAAAGAGAGAAAACAGGGGAAAGTAGGAGAAAGAAGAAGAAAGAAAGGAGCTATAGATTGTGCAAGTTCGATGATGTCAGTAGACAGATCGCTGCTCTAACCGATCAACTCAAAAGCAAGCAAGCGTTGAGTTTAAAGAAGATCAAGGCAGTAGGTTCCCGTCCTAGACACACGAAGGCCCTTTGGGACTCAAGTGCTTGAGACCGAAAAGGTGCATATTCCTGTATTGTAGTTGGGGTTTTCTGGGGACTGGCTCCCGGGTAAACTCAGGCTGATCTCTAACCCTAAGCACCACGAGTATTACGACTCAGCCTTGCGAACAATTGCACGCGCAAAGCTACCAAGCTTCATCTTCCACCCATTGTCTAGGTTTTTCTCTGTCGCGGCACGGAACTTTTCTTTGGGCCTACACGCAACATTTTTGCGCTCTTTTGCTTTATCCATAGCTACAGCCTTATCCTACCCTTCAAAGAGACTCTGTCGCAAGTCCAACAAGCCCTAACAAATCGAAATCCCGGGCCAACAATAGTATCTTTTACTAGTCCTTCTTTTTCTTGTGTCGGCACAATCAATTTCCCTCTCAACAGCTTGGCAGCTTGCATCCGATATTATTGCCGCTCTCTCTATAGGGCTCCCGAAAGACGCGATAATGGCTGATGTCCCGATCAAAAACGAGCCCGACGCGCCTATGGCCTCCGGCGCGGAAGACGATGACATATATGAGGATGCTGGCGACCTGGAGTTTTACACGGATGGGAACAACCCAAATGCGAACCAGTTTGCCAACATGTACCTATTCCGAGTGGGCAAGGCGCTGTATGATGTGTGGTCGAAGCTGGACGACGATGAGGAAATCACAATCGGCCACATCCGTCAGTGGTACGAGCCCCTACCTGATGGATCTCCGGGACCCCCTCGCATGAAGTTTAGGCTGGCCGATAACATCCCGGGTCACCAGCCGATCCCCAAGGAGTACAACCTGAACATTAGCACGGGCGTGCAGAGCACGTATCTCTTTAGCGAAAAGAATCTCGATGGGTTCAAGTCCAAGTCGTCGGACAGGAATCCAGCGGCTACGGAGGGCATACCATTTTCCATTCTAAAGCCCAAGCCGGAAAAGGTCGACAAGCCCAAGTATGACAAGCGCCAGAAGTTTGTGCCATTCTATCGCAAGGCGATTCCAAGTATGTCGCTCGAATTCTGTTCCCCCCCTTTTCCTTCCGGCAGGTAGCTGGCTGCCTGGTTTCCGAGCCTTGTTGTGTGGTTGATTTAGGGCTGCGGCTCTGTAGGCTTCCACTTCTCAGACACATGCGGGTGTCATGAGAGACAGGCTGCGGCAACGGAGAAGACAACTCATGAATCAACTAACGCTCTTCTTTGACTTTAGAAAAAACCAAGATTGTCGGCAAGGTCTCTTATGATCTAAGTTGCGCTCCGTCCAACCCCGAAGAACAAAAATATCTGCTCGCTATGCATGCCCACGAAACCGGCAAGACCACCAAGGTCGAGATTATCAATAAGCGCCAGGGAGAGGTTATCAACATTGGTACCAACCGTGCTGCTAACTGGGAAAGCAACCTTATCGTAAGCTTGGCAGTTTTCCGACGACGGAGGGCGAGAATATGTACAACGGTCTTCGCATGGAAATCATACGCTAACCCTGATTCTCTCTCCCTTTTTTCCCTCCCCACAGAAAGCGCCTGCTAAGCCGACCAAGGCCAAGGGCCAGGATCTCAAGGCTGCGCGTATACCCGAGAACGAGTTGTTGGATCTGCTGTTCCGCGCGTTCGAGCGGTACCAGTACTGGTCGATGAAGACACTGCGCCACGACACCAGGCAGCCTGAGGCGTACCTGCGAACGACACTGGAGAAGATTGCCGTGCTCAACAAGACAGGCCGCTTTGCGAATCTGTGGTCGCTCCGGCCCGAGAACGTGCGCAATTCGGCTAAGCCGGAGGAGATGGCGCCCGAGTTTGAGGGCGAGGAAGATGACGACATGCTGATGGAGGATGTGCTGTAAGAGAGGCTGTGTGTGCCGTGTCTTTTGTTTTATTTTTAGTTTCATGTTGTTCAACCTTTCCTTTTTACCTTGGAGTTCATGGCGTTTATAGAGAGCGTATCAGTCCGTCACTGGCGGCTGACGACATTGTTGATTATCTAGCACTATCTGCAGAGAAATAATACCAGGTATATTTTTTTTCCTTCCCATACAGAGTAACGAGGGTGACTGGACGTTCCATTGCATGCAAGAACGATGGTGCGTGTGTGACTGGTGAGGCGGGCGGGCAGACCTGGTCTAGAAGCTTCGGTGAGGCCCAGACAAGACAAGGCGTAAGGCGGGCTGTTGTCGCGATAGTGCTGCGACTTGTCTTGGGCCTGCATCATTGGATTTTCTAGCATTTGCAATTTCGCGAGAGGAACGAATGCACTCAGTCCAGAAGACGCTATTTTCACCAAGGACTAGGTACCGACCGATCTGTTTGCCATGGCAGGGTAAACAAGGGAGCCGCACACATGAGCACAAGCCCCAAGTCATTCCTTTATATAGCCTGGAAAACATTTGTTTACTTTTATTTATACTGAGACTACCCAGCAACCCACGT
This sequence comes from Ceratocystis smalleyi, assembly GCA_003449175.1. Taxonomy (NCBI): domain Eukaryota; kingdom Fungi; phylum Ascomycota; class Sordariomycetes; order Microascales; family Ceratocystidaceae; genus Ceratocystis; species Ceratocystis smalleyi. Next base: position 24,303 of record NETT01000074.1, on the reverse strand, counting down.
ACAAATTCCAACATGCTCAAGTGCCCAAGCTCACTGTTGCCAACGAGAATGTTCGTGAGGATTCTTCATGTTACAAACAAGACACCAAAAAAGACTTGTTAGCAATGCAATGGACGCGCGCCGGCCCGTGTTGCTTAGGCTCTCTCTTTTTATAGTCTGGATTAGTGGCCCTTTGATGTTTTACGTCGTGTGTCTCCGACGTGCATGGAAACTGGTACAACCGCGAAGGAACTATATGCCTAAGCAAACAGCTCAGCAAAACAAATACGGAAAAAAAAGCTTAGGTTTTCCGCTGACCGGTTGTCTGGTTGGTGCGGTGGAGTAGCATGACAGCATATACAAAAAGCCCTACAACCTCTCGCTGCTTTGTGACTGGCTGGTCTTGTGGCATGGCAAGTCAACCACCCACAGCAGTGCCCCGTCCCAGCTGGCTCTGCTTCTTCTGGCTTCTATAAGTGTCCTTATCCATGTTTTGTCCTGTGCTTGCACTCTTTCTCTTGTTTAATAAGTTCCGTCGTCCCCCACTTGACGTTGTGCCCCGCGGCTCTGCGTCTTGCCATTCAGTGTGCCCGTTCCCTACCTTGCCCTCCCTGGCCTTGCTACCGCCGCGCTCACATGTCAGCTAGCAAAACTTGCTTCTGCTCGGGAACCACGATTGCACGTGAATCATTACCGCTCTTTCTTCTTTTGCCTTGTGTCGCTCAAGGCTTTCTCTCTCAGCCATCTTCAACGAAACATTGCCTCCGTCATGTGCTACTACCGCCGGACAATACACTGCTGCCATCACATGTCCATCGGCACCCTCATATCAGCCTGCTCGCGGCGGCCACCTAATCCGAATGAACGATGTGCCTTCCAGTGGTCGCGTGCTATCTTCACCATTCGAAACCCGTCAAAATGCCGTTCCTGCGCACGGATCGACGGCGTGCTGACGTCCATTGCCCAGTTGGTGACTACATCATCGCTGCGTATGGAACGTGTCGACGACTTCAAGTCGGCACGAGCTCAGGGACGTGAGAAAGCATCCTTGGCCCACCAGAAGCCCTGGACTTTCTGGGATACAGAAGACACGCGCAAAGGCCGACGCACAAGTTGTAGAAGCTCGCTTGTGTCGACGCCAGCCCTGAGCGCATCCGAGGAAGGCTGTATTAGTGATGAGTCGGATCCCGAAGACCACGATGGGCTGAGTCTGGGTGAATATTCTGCCGCTTGTGTCAACGCTCCAAAACAGCAGGTGCTGCTGCTGGGCTCCATCGCCGAGGAGGACAACCTTGACGAGCTGGAAGACATTGGGTACATCTCTATTCCCAACATACCAAGGCTGAGTATATGACCGGGCGGTCTTTCCTCACGACACTAGACGATATATGGTTATGACACTTGCTGGGATGGCGCTTTTGGTTACGAATATGATGGTTGGGTTTTGTTAAATAAGGGCGTTCTTGTGTTTTTATTTTTCTTGCATACCACCTCAAATAAAGAAATCCGTATTTTCAGGACATGTACACGCATACATCAATGTTTCATCGAATCTGCCACGCGGTCGAGATTAAAGGCAGCGCTGATGAGTGCCAGGTGACTGAATGCCTGCGGAGTGTTGCCTAGCTGTTCACCACTTCTTGAAATTTCTTCGGAGAACATGGATAGATGGTTGGAGAAAGACAGCATGTTCTCAAAGATGCTCACAGCATACGGCCCATACTTGGGCTCATACACGCTGGCACGTGTAAGTGCTTCGACTAGCCAGAACGTGCACATGCTGAATGCTCCTTCCCGGCCACCGACGCCTACGGCTTTGTGTTAGCATAAATGTAGCTTGGTGCAATGGAGAATGTCCTACCATCAGCTGACTTCTCAGTATCATAGCGATACACCAAACCTGTGGACGTCAAACCCCCCTTCTCTGGAGGCATCAAAATCTTTTCCATCGTGCTAAGGAACCGTGGGTCATTGGGCGAGATAAAAAACACAAGGGGTGCAATCAGAATCGACGAATCGAGCAAAGTATTGTTTTCGTAGCTCTGAACGAAACACTTGAGGGACTTGTTGTATCCTGTTGTGGTGTCAGCACCAGTTGCAATATTTTCGCTCCATTTTTCGAGAGGAACTGTCTTGCTTACCCTTTTCCATGATTTCTTCCATCAGCCCATCGCGGGCTTCTAGCCATCTTGGACGGTTGGGGCACGGGAGGCATCGCTTTTCAGCCAGGCGGATGCCGCGGTCAAAAGCCACCCATAGCATGATCTTGCTGTAGGTAAAATTCTGCTTGTTGTTGCGCACCTCCCAAATGGACATGTCGGATTCTTGCGGCTTGTTAGTATGGCACTGTGGCACTTTGGGGTATAAAGAACGAAAGCGACCTACCGTTGACCAAAGTAAGCACGTAGTCCAGCATGTTGCGGATCAAAACCCAGTTATCCCATGTAACTGGCTTTCCGTACTTGTTGTACAGGTAGATGGCATCCATCAGCTCGCCGTAGATGTCAAACTGCTGATGAAATGCTGCTCCGTTGCCAATTCGCACAGGCTTACTGCCATGGTAGCCATCTAAATGAGTCAGCTCGGTCTCGGAAATATCAGTCTCGCCATGGATTGTGAACATGATGGGCAGCGCGCCATCTGAGCCCCGGGAGTACTGGATACGCTCCATCATGAACTCCATGTATGAGTCAGCCTCGGCAACAAAGCCAAGACGAAGCAGAATATAGATTGTAAAGCTCGCGTCACGGACCCACGAGTACCGGTAGTCCCAGTTTCTGGCCAAAGTTAGTACGTGTTCCAGGCTCCAGTCATATGGATGGGCTTCTCCCGACATACCTCGTCCCGCCTATGTCCTCGGGAATAGAGAAGGTCGGGGCGGCGATAATAGCGCCAGTTGGCTCGTAAGTCAGCATCTTTAAAATCATCAAGCTGCGGTGAATGACCTCCCTCCAGCGGCCCTTGTATCTGCTCTTAGATATCCACTTGTACCAAAACTCCTGGGTGTCGTGCTGTTGAGCGTCAAGCACCGCGGGAGTGATGTTGGCAGTAACATGTTGCTCCAGATCATTGCGTAGCACAAAGGAGATTGCTTGGCCTTCCTTGAGTGTGATATGGGCCACGATCCCGGGGCCCAGCATGCCTTTTTTTTCGACCTTTTGGAACATGACCATGGGGCATTCACCCTCATGAGGTCCTTCATGTTCTCCCTTATCCACCGTCACATCCAGCTGGAGCTTGATATCTTTGGAGTGGAAAGTTGCCACCTTGCTATTATCGCCAGTCTGCGAGCGTGGTCCTGGCTCAAGGACGGTATCATGTGGCACTCTGGCATAACCGAACGCAGGAAAGATTTCTACATCCATGACCATGGTACCACGAACACACTCCACGCGACGAACTAGCCACTTCTTCAGCTCTTCCTGCACCCGCGTGGCCTCGCGGTAGGCTGTGTGGGAACGCCGAGTTGGCAAAATGGTACTCTTTGGACGGGGAAAAAAGTCGATCAGGTCCACCACCCCATCTTCATGTATGTATCGAGTTTGGAGAATGCACGACGATAGCAAGTACTGCTGTTTTGTGGTGCAACTAATATGCGGAGGCGGTGCAATGCTAAAGTATCCGCCCTTGTCTTGGTCAAGGAGTCTGCAAAAGACGGAGGGCGAGTCGAAATCCGGCCTGGTGGAGTGTGTTAGAGACAAGCTACCTGCGGTTCTGCCTAGTAACCGACCTACCAGCACATAAAGTCTAGGCCACCATCCATGCCGATGAGAGCACAAGTATGCATATTTCCGATCATGCCGTAGTTCTCAATGGGAAGGTAGCCTCCACTGCGGGAGCGGGCAGCTCCCTGGAGAACCTGACCATCGGCCATAGTATAAGCTGTATGTGACTGGAATGGACTTGAAACCACTGGGAAAACGGTAGAAGTGTGAAGAAGCGGCTGAGAGTGGATGGAGCAGGGGGGGCAGAGAGAAGCGCCGGATGCCCACCGGCAAAGAACAGAGGCTTATATATCCATATCCGACATCCGATTGTAGCTAACTTGATTTTCTCTATCCGTCTATCGTGGAGCAAAGTGACTTGTCCAATAGAAAGACTTGGCGATCACCTGCTTGTGCTGACAGACACGATTTCAACTTTGGTAAGGCTGACAAAGACGATGGGATGCTGACTGATTATAAGCACTTTTCCTTTCGCTAAGCTGCGTGACATCATTTGGTGGAAGCATGTCAGATTTGTTGCCTAGCTAGCTGCTTGTAGCTGCATCGTGGGTGGCGATGCTGAGATCAAGGGTTATGCCGCAGCGCAAAAAGCCCGTGCTTAGGGTTACGCGGGTGATGGTCGATCCGGCAGTTAGGGTTTAAAGAACACGACGGCCCTGTTTTGCCGGGATTAATACACAGCTTGGAATGGGGCTAGACAAGCGCTGCTAAGCTGCTGTCGCAACGCTGCTGTACCATCCGGAGTCCTGTTTTACTGGAATAAACTCCAGTGACTAAGCTTAGCGAAATGACCCGCTTTTCCAACACTTGTGTAACACATGATCGGCTCTAGCATTGCCTCTGGGAGACCAACTGCAGCCGAGACCTGAGAAATGCCGGTGTACTGGTCCTTCTCCGGCTTTAATACGCGTGTAATCTCATCTGGATCAAGTCTGGGCTCGCCCGTGGGACCATCTTGATGTCTGCACACCAGGCTGTTTCTCAGACGATCTCTCTATAGCCCCTCTCTCCCAGATATCAAGACGTCATGGCGGCCTCACTTGAATCAATACATCAGGCGGAAATCTGGTTACCTAGCTACAGCGTAATTTCCGGACAAAGAGAAGCCTGTAGAATCTTGCTGAGACGCGGAAACAAGAAGCGCCACGACAACCGTCTACATAGTGCCCAGCCTGGCTAGAGCCCAGGTACCTGCCGTGTTATTCCTTTGTCGCGGAAGGTGCTTAGTCTATGAAGATTTTTCTCGCGTGCCTTCCCTTCCCTTCCGAGTCGTCTTCAGCGGTATTCGCACCTCCTTCTACGGGTTTCCACCTGTCTCTTTTCATTTCTCTGCTTTCAATTTGCAGTGCCAGATTCATGGTTGCGAGGTAGAGGCCCGCCTCATTCACCAATCGGCCTGGCGCACGAAAGCTCCCGATCATCAAGGTACGTATGCTCCGCTCCCACTGCACGACCACGTTCTGAAATGACTTGTCTGGCTAAAGCAATGGTGTGTGCTGCTGACTGGAAGTGTTGTCTTGTAGACGTTGCCCTCCACCAGTGACACCTGTTGCACCAAATCTCACCTATCCACCTCTCTCGTACTGTGCGGTTCTCATCCACTTCAAATCTCCGTAAAGATGGCCACGGCTCATGGGCCTGGCGCTAGGGAGGCTCCTTTGTGGTCTGGCCTAAGCAGTCGCCTTAATGAAGGACTTCCTCCAGACTCGACTGACCGCTGGCCAGAGCCCATGCGCAGAGGCGAGTTCCAGGTGCCCGTGGCTATGTGGAACGTCCTCGGCAAGAAACGATTCATTGCTGCAGAGCACGCTATTGGCCCTTTGAATCTTAGCCAGGCCGAACGACGAGAGCTAGAGGAGACGTGGACCATGATACAGACGGAGGACTTGATGCTGGATCGCTATCCCCCAGAATCCCGCCCACGCCCACTGTAAGATGCACAGATCTTCAAGCCTTATATTCTATGGATAGTCTTGGACTGACTCGAGATCAAGGCAGTCAATGAACTTTATTCCCGTCGGTAATGGAACAGATGGTGCTATAGAATCGCGAATTGAAGGCATTGATGAGGATGAAGAATTTCTACGCAAAGAGCAGCAAGGCAAGACCAAGGCCAGGAGGAGCCTTAGTGGTTTACTCAAAAATGTGTGCTGCCTACGGAAAAAGGAAGCGCCCAAGTCTCTTCCTAAACGTAAGTGTACTCATGTCTAGTGCTCGTTAGAAGACTGCGGCTGGCATTTGCTAATGACAAACAGCCAAAGTACGCACATTCAAGGTCAACCAGAGTCAGACGCCCCCGCCAACTCCCGAAATTCTTGCTCAAGGATCATCCGCAACTACACAAAGCATACCGTCCCGGCGACTAATGCGCCATTCCTTGATGGCGGAATACGCCGAGTCCTGCCGAAACACGGAGTCGTCACCTTCGTGCTACGTTTCTGGCCGATTCACCCCCAGTGAGCATCCCATATACAACTACAACCCGATCAGCCCGACTTTGAATCCTCCCATAAGCCCGGTTGAGTCCATGTTCCCTCGCCAAATACGCCGCCCGTCCTCACGTATTTCGTCTTCAGCCTCTGGTGCGCAATGCAGTGCGTTGTATGGCGGTCGTAGCGGGGACTCTGATGCAGGTTCGCTGAACACTCAGATATATAGAAGCCCGGCAATGTCTAGTGGCAGTCGAACAGTGTCTGGTAGCTCTCGCTCTGTGCCGGTGAAGGAGTTTCGGAATCGCGGCCCCCCACAACGGACTGGGATTCACGGAGGTATTCAAGATGGCAAGAATGGATTCTCGCATGATGGCTATGACAAACGCCCTCACAGGCCGTACCACATTGCGCACTCGGCACATGGAACCAAGGATGGCCAGTCGCAAAGTACCGCTTCTGATCTATTTGAGGCCCAGCCTGTAGTGCTAAGGAGTCCGCCCTCACCACACACATCTTTTGGGGGCCCGATAATTAGAAAGGAAGGGAAAGAAGATTCGCCGATTTTGTGTCGCGACATGTTGCCTCCGCAGATTGTCGTTACCAACGGAGATCAGATTCCTCAAATGCCAAAGAATGTTGATGTTGACGCAGAAAATAACGGAGGCTCGCCAGTTTTACGGCTGCCATTTCTGGAGTGCGAGCTAGAAATGAAGCATAGTGTATCCCTGCAATCAGAGCAGGCGAGGCGTGATAGCCCTTATTGCATTCCATCCGTACCGGAAAGCGCTCAGGATCCTACGATATGCGCTGGTCAGGACATGGATGGCAAGCTTGAAGAAGACGCGGCTAGCTATGGATATAAAAGTCACTGTTCTATTACAAGTGGCGTATGAGGCAAGCAAGCAGAGGGGAGATCAAGGAGGAGCATTCTGTAAGTTTGCTATCATGAAAAAGGCGTTGATGAAGTTGAGCTTTTTGGTTATATAAGACGGATGGCTTCAGGCGGCTACTAAAGCCATGATATATTCTTTTTTTCTCGAGGAGATGAATGAGTTTTCTTGGGGCGAGTTCTTTTTTTTTTTTTTTTTTTAAAACAAAAACGGGCTGTATCAAGATTTCACCAACTTGAAGTCTGCGAGAGAGCAACAGGTAGTGGGAGACGACGAACAGGTCTGAGATATAGGATGCTGCAAGGCGGAATGGAAGAAGAGCGGGACGAATTTGACAGCAAGCAAGCAACATGAATGGCTCGGTGAGAGGCAAGGGAAGGTGTCAAGGCTTGGCTGCTCGTGGCAACCGACATCTCGCTAGCTGGAAGGATCGTAGACATGAGAAAGCTTACTAGCAAAAGAGAAGATATTGGTCTGTTCTTGGAGTAGTGCTTATGCGGAGCAGAGCGGGTGCACATGTGGCTGCCGCCTTGTCCTTGGCTGGGCCTGCTCAGAAGTCGTTCTTGGCGAGGACACACGGCACAAGTGACTTGATGCTTGCAGGACAAGATTTTGGGGTGTTAGTTGCTGGGCTTTTCCTTCCAGACTGGTCTTGGATTGGAGGGTTCCCGCCTCTCCCTCTTCCTCCTTTCCCATGAAGATTATGCCTGTTGATTGCTAAGCTGGGCATTTTGCCTCAACCTTTCCCTTGATTTATTCCCACTTTGCCGTTTTTTTCTCTTCTTCCTCTAGGTTTATTGTTCTTCTCCACCAGACGTAATACACATAGGAAAACCGGCAGGCTGTAAAAGAAGACCACCGGAGACGAGGAGTCTGACAAGAACAGTTTCTTGCTAATAATAGGTATGTCTTCGTGCTGGTCCCGGGTAGATGCTGTATCCTACTGGCGTTCATCTGTTCTCTTGTAGCTAAAATCTCCTAGTTGCACTAGCTTTCGTTTGCGTTTGCGTTTGCGTTTCCGCTTCAGCCTTTGTCTCTGTATCTCACCATTGCAGTCGCAGGAAAGGAGAGACATTTCAGCTTTACACGGTATTAAGATTACCTATCCCGTCCAAGCCACTGGAAATCAGAGTAGTTACTTCTTTTTTTTCCCGTGCTATGGATTCAAGACACACGGCACCTATTGGTGTAAATGGAAGTGACGACACCCACTCTCACGGCAATTGCGATTTTAAGCAGCACCACCAGCGTGCAGTACAAAGCGCATCCCCGCCAACGGCGGAACTAAGCACGTGTGAGCACGGGAGTAATGGGGGGCATGTATTCCAAGACGCCGGTGATTCCCAGAACTTACAGCATCCAGCTAGACAGGCTCCGCCGCCATCCCAGAATCAGAATGCCCCGGCCTGGACTTCCGCTAGCCACCAGCAACAGGACGCCATCCACCGGCAGCAGGACGCCATCCACCGGCAGCCATGCAATCACAGTGACGCACAAGCAACTACTTCCCAGTGTCGCCCCAGCACTCGGCACCCTCCTCTGCAACCCCCTTTACATGGCAAGCCTGCCGTCGGCCACCAATGGCATGCCTCTGAGCTCCCACGCCCCGCAACCCACCGTGGACCTGCTAGTACTCAGCTTCAGCTTCAGCTTCACCTTCACCCTCACGCAAAAGCTGCCGATGGCCATGCTAAAAGCCACGCTCAAGGCCATAGTATCCAAGCACCGCGCGACTTGGCTCCTGCTACCCTGCGCAGCGGCTCACTTAGCTCGTCATCTTCGTCATCCATTGCATCGCTGGTGGCGTCGGCTGTCCCCCCAAATTATGCTTCACTTCGCTTGAATCAACCCCGCATACCAGCAGCCAAGCAAAAGGCCCTCGAAGACGCCAAAAAAATGCAGGCACGAGTTCTCGCTGAGGCCGCCGAGTCAAAGGCTGACCCCCCACCATATGTATTGGAGGAGTTGGTCGGCAAGGGGAGCTACGGTCGTGTTTACCGTGCAAGAAAGCGCCCAGCAGCCCGGAACAGAACTGCATCTTCGTCTTCGGTTTCTGCAGACAACCATGTCAGCCAAATTGTCGCTATCAAGATCATAGACATTGAAGCCAGTGACCGGGCAAACCCTGTTCCTCGCATGGCCGATTCGTACCAGGACTTCCTCAAGGAGGTTGAGGCTCTGAGGCGGCTAGAGAGCCAAGGCGCTCGCAACATCAATCACATCATCGAGTTCCTGGGTGTTGGTCGCACTGTATGGATGGTCACTCAGTACTGTGGTGGCGGCAGTGTGGCCACACTAATGAAGCCAGTGAAGCCGCATGGTCTCGACGAGAAGTGGATCGTCATTGTTCTGCGCGAGGTTGCCGAGGCCTTGAGCTGGGTTCATCGTGCGGGAATCATCCACCGCGACATCAAATGTGCAAACGTCCTGGTCCATGAAAATGGCGGCGTGCAACTAGCCGACTTTGGCGTGGCTGCTGTGCTGAACGAATACAGCTACAAGGATAGCGAGCAAAAGAACAAGCGGTCGACGGTTGTTGGAACGCCGCACTGGATGGCCCCCGAGCTTCTGGGCGACTGGGGCCAGAAGACATATGGATCTGAAGTGGACATTTGGTCGTTTGGCGCCATGGCTTTTGAGATGGCTACCGGAATGCCGCCCAATGCGATAGAAAATATCGGGGCTCATCCTGAAGTTCTTGCACAGTCTCTTCGGAACACCCCTCCGCGCCTTAACGGCATGTATTCTGAGGACTTGGCGAGTCTAGTCGAGTTTTGTCTGCAGGTAGACCCAGACCACCGACCGTCTATCGACGTCATAAAACAGCACCCGTATATTTCTGGCACCGAGATAACGCACCCGACGTCGGCACTGACACATCTAGTCGCGCTGTTCAAGTTCTGGGAGGCGCACGGCGGGAGCCGTGATTCGCTGTTCATGGGCCCGGGTGGCCAGTTACGCAAGGGCTCCAAGTGTTCGCAGAACTCGCGCAGCTCTCTTGGCTCGGCAAACGCCGATGGCGCGTATAGCAGCTGGGATTTTGGGTCTCGTGAATCTGATTGGGACACCATGGACCGCTCTAAAGGGTCAATCGGGAACTTTGGCGACAGTACGCAGAATGCGATTCGCCGCAATTCTTCAGCAAGCTCGATCACGCCACGACAAACGCAGAACCAGGCCCCAAAGCAGCAGGTCCAATATCACACCCAGCTAAAACCTCAGCAGCCACCTAAAAAAGAGGAACAGTCCCCCCCTTTACTGCGTGGGCCCTCTCGCCGTTTCAATGAAATCCGCGTCAAGCGCCCTATTGAACGCATCTTTGATCGTACTATGACAGGCTATAACGAGGCTTCACGTCTGTACTATCTTAGGATGTACAATACAGGCAGCTCTAAAAACATATTGATGCCCCCTCCTCCCCCTATTGATGTTGCTCCGTTGGCTCGGCGCGGGCCTGAGTCCGCACGCCAGTCGTTGATTGACCTGGATCTTTCTTTTGCTATCGACATCAATTGCCCCCCGGACTCCACTTCCCAAATTGCTAACCGGGCTTCCGACTCCTCTACCCCGCTAGGGATCATGCCCGACACCGTTGTCAACCCCAATGATGGTAGTCAGCCTCATGTGGATATCCCGCCTATTGGAAACCTTGTTGTTGATCATCCAGCAACAGCTCTGCGAAGACCTACAAAAGACTGGCAGTTCCCCATCGACGTCCCTTCCCAGGCCTCGCAGACCTCACGACCTGGATCAAACTTGCGAAGCTCAATTGCTCCTACTATAGTTTCCTCAATGATACCCCCAGCCCCAGGGCCTCCGGCCCAAGACATTTCACTGTCAGAAGACAGTGGCTTCTTTGAGTCTAAGCAGCCTACTCCTACTCTTAGCACCGAGCCACGGCAGACCACTATACTGCCCATTATCAACGCTAGCTATCCCTCTGTTCCAGTTTCACCCAAAACACAGCATGTCGCTCAGATGGTAGAAATTGAGACCAGTCAGCCGGCCGATGCAACAAATGAAGGTACTCCAGTTGAGGAGCCAACGAAAAACACCACTGATGATGGAAAGGTCAATCTCAATCTCAATCTTGACTCCGATCTACGGACAGCCCCAGTGCCCTTCTGCCATCCTCGCCCGGTGCCGCTACCTCCCCTCAGTAGGTCTCATTTCTCACCGTCCACCACACAAACAGCACGCGCGTTCAAAAACGGCCCTCCCATCAACAGCCCTAGTTTCTTTTCGTCTACCAGAGACTCACTCAACTTCGAAGATGCTTCCAAAGTGGCTGTCTACGATATGCGTCGCGACTCAGCTGCCCCCATTGACTATGACAATGTCCAGTACATCCCACCGGATATTGCCTTTTCCGAAGAAGAGTTAGAGTTTCTGCGTAGACCCATGGTGCAGCTTCCCACTTCCAGGAACGGGTATACACTGCCGCCATGTGACCAAGAGCGTCACCCCTCGTTATATTACACTGGTAACATTGAACCTGAAGAATTGCCTTCTGCTTGCACGCCACCAACGCACGCAAGCCATTCAGCTATGCCCTCACTTAGCACCATTGACTCGCCGCTGGACTCGTTGCATGGAAGTAGAGATTACGGCGAATATTTGCCTAATCGCCACGATTTGCAAAGCCACGAGTCGGGCATAGACGATCCTACACAGTCCGATGTCTATACCCCACATGACACTGACAATCTACCGCCGTCGCCAATATCACCACTCTCCCCCATGACATACCAGTCATCACACAAAGCTTCCCCACCCGCAGCATCTAGTGGCGCTCCAGGTGGTGAGCTAAAGAATCCATGGACCAAGAGCCAAGTCCCGACGGCCTTCCACCCCTCTTTTATGGCAGGCCATCATGCGCAAGGCACTGTCCACAATGGCAGCGACCGCGGTGAGCTGAATTGGAACTTTGTCTTTGGCGGTGATCGTGAATATATGGGACACTACGCCTTAGGTGCCAAGGATAAGCAGCTAGATGCCCAGTTTGAAGGAAATTGAGGTGGCGAAAAGAGTGAATGATTTCATGGCTACCACTATCACAAGATTTAAGACAAAAGAATAGTAATAAAAAACAAAAACATATATTATTGCTATGAAGTCGAGTCTATTTTCACGCACACGCACACACACACACACACAAGCCTCTTCTAACGAGTTCAAACCATGCCCATGTCTCCCATCAATAGTGCCTGGTATCTCTCCACCGCCTCTCTCAGCCGGATAAGTACCGCCGCTGCCAGCATCTTGACATGATTCTCCTCGCCTGCACCCTCGCCGCCCCTCAACCCCCCAAAAACGCCCGCGGCCCACTCCTGTGTCTCAACGACACGACGCCCATGCGTTTCACATAGCTCGCGCATGCGATTCTCGTTGACCTCCAACAATGCCGCAAAGGCCGTCAACAAGGCGCCGGCGACATTGATATGCGTAGAAGCCGTCCCGCGTAGCATTAGTAGTACGTCCCACAGCTCAGCCGTCATCTGCGGCAGGGCTAGCGTTGACGGACCAGCAGCATGTAGCAGAATGGCAAGAGTTTTGGCTGCAGTGGCAAGCAAGAAGGGATGTTGGGAAAAAACGGAGGCTCGAATATGAATTGCATGCTGGAGGTGGGCAGTCAGTGGGAAGAAGAATGAGGCGGCAATGAGCGAAGCGGTGGTGTTGGGGATAGAGCGGACTTTGGGCCGCGACATGTTCTGGCGTGTGATTGTGCCGCGCAATGTAGAGAGTTTAAGCGCGTCAGGCCCGTTTTTAGCATCGGCGGCCGAGGCAGCTATTGGAGCAATAAACGATGCAGTGAGATCTTTCACAATAGCATCAAGAGATGACGGTGGGAGGGCCTTGAGATCCGCTCCATGGGGGTGTGAAGGGGCTTGTTCTGTAGATAGCAGTAGCGGCGGTGCAGGGCTGAGTGTGGGGGCACTATCAAGATAGAGCTTTTCTATCTTCTGGGGCAGTCTCTTGGAGGGGAACTGCGCGGCTTCGGCATACTTTGAGTTGTCAATGCCTGCTAGTTCTCTCACACCCAGGCCAATCGCTGCCAGGACACTGGCCCTCTGGGCCAAAGAATAGTCGGCCTCGAAAACCCCACGCGAAAGAATGGGCCCCACGATTTTAGGCTGTGCCACGACAAGTGCAATCATACCCTCCAGTCGCTGCTGATAGAACTCTTCTATTTCAAACGAGTCGTTCATCCCTGCTAAGATAGTGGCAAGCTCGACTGCATGGTCTGATACTTCAGTCCCATAGTTGGCTTTGCGGCGGATTAAAAGCGCAGCATTAGCGAGAGCTAGCTTCTGCTTATCATAAGACTCCGTATCGCGAAAGTACTCCATGAGTGTGCGGATGTAGACTGGGGTTTTCGGCTTGTTGCGTGACACCAGGGTTGCATCCTCCTCAGAGTCCTCGGCATCAGAGTCTGGCTTTGCATAGGCTTGGAGGTCTTCATCTTCGCTTTCGGAATCGACTTCTTGGATAATTGGCTTGACCTTGTTAGGGATTGTAGCAGCAGGCTTCTTCAGCTGTCTCTTGCTGGTTGTTGGCTGAGAAGAAGCCGTGATATTTGCGGAATCGTTTTCCATTTGAAGAGGCTGGAGAATAGAATCGATAGGGCCACCCTCGTCGGACACGCAGCATAACCGCTTTAGCCAGGCCGTGTCGTCAGCCCCAGTCTCCTCCATGCCAAAGTTCAGCACGTTTTCCTTGTCTACTAGCCCAGACAGCGCCTCGCCAATAGCCATGCCCAAAATTCGGGCGCGAGCATTCGACGCCGCTAATCTATTCGACACAAGCTGCAGGTAGGGGCTGCTACGCAACATGGTCTTTAGTTTCATGGGGGTTTGGCGGAAAACATAGCCCCCTGCCAGAATCAGTGCCTGTGCATGGACTTCTTGTTGCAGTATCGGCGCATGGCCAATGTACAGCTTGTCCCCAAACTGTATCGTTAGCTTTTCAAGCGTTTGGTTTAGAGCATCGCAATCTTGAGAGATGGCCGCAATTACTGCGCGGCGGATGGAAATGCCACACCCAAGCCCAGCCCCGCTTGGGGAAGTGAGCCATGCGATTAGATGCTCAGTACGTAGCGCATTGTTCGCTACCAAGGTCCGTATCAATGTAGTTACAGCGGAGATCCGAGTGTCTGGCAGAGTGTTTTCAGGATCAACTCCTTGAAGCCGACCGTTTGCCAAGAATGACAGAAGGCTGTCCGAGATACGTCTTTGGTCTGTAGACGGCAACTCCTTAGTAAGAGTGATGAAAGCTTCCGTTTTAGTGTCCGGAGAAAGCAGGAGCCTTTCAAAGACCTCCGTTAGTATAGTGTCTAGGGCATGTTAGTTTTTTTGTTTTTGTTTAGTGAATGCAAAAGTCAAGGGGGGGGTCGTGGTCCGCCTTACCTTGGTAGCCTAGTCTCATTGACCGAGACATCAAATCACTGCAAATCTTTGCATCTGCGGCAGTGTTCTGCTTTTGCCAGGCAACTATATTGCGGGCAAGCCACAAAGAATAGTGCTTTCCGCCCCCCGCCCAAGAGGATGCCGACCTGTCTCTCCCAGCTAATGACTCTGCCTCGGCTGTGACTTGAACGATATGGCCGCTTCCCAGCGTTGAAGCAAGCTGCTGGGCCAGAATTCGTGTCTGCGTCGGGTTTGAAACTCCTGATATCCGCTTCCACAAAGTAGACACGAACAGATCTGGCTTTAGCAAAGCAGAGACAATATCTAGCAGGACGCCAAAGTTTAGAGTGAAGTCCGGCCTTTTGGGGCCCTGGCTCTCGGCCTTGGCTTCTTGGATCAATGCCCGAAGCTGGCTAAGCAAAGCATTTATGCCTGCGAGGCTCTGCAGTGCCAGCAAAAACTCCGAGGCGTCTTTGCTCGGCTGGCCATCGAGGGACCCTTCCTGGAGCAAGGCCCAGTAGTTTGGGGCGACTTCAGTCACCAGCACATGGCAGATCTGAGAGTTGACGGCATTGTGAGTGTGGATTTGCGAGGATGAGTTGACATGGCGAAGGACAGCGATGAGTTCATCGTACTCGGGCTGGCACTTGAGTGTCTCAAGGGCATCTTCCAGCGATCCGATAGCACCGTGCTTCTTCGCAGCCGCAGCCGCAGCCGCAGCCGCAGCCGCAGCCGCAGCCGGAGCCAGATCCTTGTGGGGTTGTGACCGTGAGGGCGCTGTTATTGGTCGCGAAGAGGAAAGCGTGAACAGCGAATCTTCCTTGTCAGGCTTCTGGTTGTAGGCAGTGCTAACGGCGGTCAAGAAGTTTTCCATGGCGACAACAATGAATAGAGGCAGCAAGCAGCAGGGCTACGTTGAGGTCGGACGGAGACGGACCACAAGGGCGGCTCAAGGGTTTAGCGGCGTTTGCAAGGGTTTAGCCTTGAATGCAAGGTTACGGAAAACTAATGCCCCACTCTTTCTGCTGCTAACGAGCCTCCACGCAAGGCCCCACTTAATCAATCATCCTGATCCAGTGCCCAAAAGCGTCAAGCGTCAAGCGTCAAGCTTCACCACAGCTTTCCACTTCCCGCCTGACCGCCCTGGCACTAAGCTTCGTAGCCTCTAGAAACGCTGCGGCCTTGCCTCGCAGCCTACTTCGGCTTCCTTCTGCCTCTCCCACTCACGTTAACCCTCGCAATGTCTACCACCTCAACTCCAACAAAAGGACAAACTGTCACTCTAACCCTGAACCAATCAACAGGGCCTAGCGTCATGGGTACCAACAGATGGTTCGTCAATAGGGCTTGAATATGGCTGCTCCGAATAGCTTCTAAACAATGTGCTCATGCGCCCTACAGGAAATACGTCGACCATATCCGAACAACAGCGGGTCCGTTTACTGATCCCGATGCTCTGACTGTCGAGGCACTTGGCGGCTTTGACCGCGTCAAGGTCCTGTAAGTCGACGTGTATCGTGCCATGGCCATATTCCTGGTTACTAATACCCTTCGTCTAGAGTCATGTAAGATCAACTTGAGTCTGCGCGTCATCTTTCTCAGCCTAATGTCTTTTGTCTCTAGTGGCGCAGGCGGCCTGGGCTGCGAGATCCTCAAGAACCTCGCCATGTCCAAGTTTACGGATATCCACGTTGTCGATATGGGTTCGTCTCAGCATCCGCCCCCGGGCTGTTAGGCTACATTCCACTAACCAGTATCAACAGACACAATCGACATCTCTAACCTCAACCGCCAGTTTCTCTTCCGCCAATCGGATGTTGGCAAATTCAAGGCCGAAGTAGCAGCCAAGTTCGTTGAGTCTAGGGTCAAGGGCGTCAAAATTACTCCACATAACTGCCGCATCCAGGACCTTGACCAGGAATTCTACAAGCAGTTTACTCTTGTGATTTGCGGGCTTGACAGTATCGAGGCGCGTCGATGGATGAATGCAATGCTGGTATCCATTGCAGAGGAAGGCGATGGCCCGGAGTCTCTGAAGCCTCTAATTGATGGTGGCACTGAAGGTACGTACGAACATACCACTGCAGTATCATTAACTCGCATTCTAACAATGCCTCCTCACCTCTCCCTTGCCCCTCAATACAGGCTTTAAGGGCCAGGCCAGGGTTGTGCTTCCGGGCTTCACTTCATGTCTAGAGTGCCAGTTAGACATGCACGCGCCACGCCCGGCTGTTCCTCTTTGCACCATCGCCTCTATCCCCCGCCAACCCGAACACTGCATTGAATGGGCACATGTTATTGCCTGGGACAACGAAAAACCGTTTCCGTCTCTTGACAAAGATGACCCCGAGCATGTGACCTGGCTGTACCAAAAGGCCTTGGCGCGAGCCCAAGAGTTCAATATTCCAGGAGTGACATATTCCCTAACACAAGGCGTGATTAAAAACATAATTCCCGCTATTGCCTCCACCAATGCCATTGTTGCGGCTGCCTGCTGCAATGAGGCTTTCAAGATTGCGACAAGCTGTGCGCCGTCATTAGGCTTTGAGGATAACTATATGATGTATTCTGGTAACGACAGCGTCTATACTTACACGTTCAAACACGAGAAAAAGCCTGACTGCCCCGTCTGCGGTAACGAGTCCCGGCCCTTACAGGTCAACCCTAGGATGACTTTAGGAGAGCTCAAGGAGTCTTTCGCTACACGGCCCGAGGCCCAGCTAAAGAAGCCCTCATTCAGAGCTCAGGGCAAGACCCTCTACATGCAATCGCCCGCCAGCTTAGAGGAGCAAACGAGACCTAACCTGGCCAAGACGCTTCTGGAGCTAGGCCTAGAAGATAGACAGGAACTGATTGTGACGGACCCTGCCTTTGCCACCGAGTTTGCCTTCTTCCTCAAGTTCGGAGAATGAGGATCATGGGGATGAATAGCTTTCTATAGGGAGACACAACAAGAAGACCAAGACCAGGCATTCCATTCTGCTCTCATTAGAGCTCTTCTTAATCCATAGAACGAGTGCTTTTCGGCTTCGGCTGTTATTCAAGCACGTGGTCGGTAGTGTGCTTATGTTCTGAAATACGCGCTATATATCACGAAAGAAACCAAGCACAAGGCTGAAATATACACATCTTGTCTCTTGTGATAGTTCATAAATGACAGACTATAGAAATGCAAGTTGAAATCCCCAACTCCAACAACAGTGGTAAAGCGCAGTAACAAAGAACAAGAAAAAGAAAAAGACACCTCCGCTCTTCGCCTTCCGCACTCCCCTTTCCCAGTGCATCCAAAGTCGCTCAATCTCCCGCGGGAGCTTGGCTGATGGGCTATGCGCCCCGCCCTTTCCTGTCCCAAATCGGTGGTTCGCTCGCTTTATTCTTTCGCCAACCTCAAGTCTCTCTCTCCTTACCGGCACATGCCAACAACCTGCTTCTCCAGAATCTGGCACTTGCGCTTGAGCACAACTAACGCCTCTAGGAACAGATCTTCGCTATCCCACTGACCAACGCTCTCTATGGAATAAATAAAATGGTCTCTCTGGCGGCCCAACTTTACCTTGTGCTTGAACTCGGGGTGGCGCAAGCACTCGCGGCTAACAGTGTCCTTCATAGCATCCAGTACCACTGCCTTTTGTTCGCCCTCGTGGCCCTCGTAGCCGCTGCCCGCCTGCGAAGACTCGGCTGCTGAGACAGGCTCCAGGCCAATAACGCCCTTGGGGAAGCACTTTTGAAACTTGACGGCGTCGGCACCGAGAATGGGCTTCTTGATGTCAATGACGGGCATGATACGGTAGGTGGCGGGGCAAACGGGCGAGAACTTTGCGTGGTCGGACCCGATACCCTTGTGCATGTGCATCTCACACTTGATGGCCTGAGGCGGGCGCAACTTGGCAATCAAGATATCCGGGTTGACAGGGGCGATGGCGTCTTCGCCAGAAAAGTATTCGGACTGGCGGCCACTGGGCACAAACTGCAGATCCCGTGCATACACATTGGCATGGTTGTACAGCTTCTCGGGGTCGGTCTCGTCCTCGGCGGCATCGGGGTTGTGAGTGCACTGCACATCGAGCCGCAGGCAGACGGTATTGTAGTCAAAGAGGTTGGCATACATATCCTCCCCGAGCTCAGGCTTCTTGTAGTCCTTGAGGAAGTTGAGAAGACCCTCCTTGCCACCTTTGAAGGGGATCAGACCTAGACGATGGGCGAGCACCTCATCATGGATGACGGAGGTGTTGTCGTCGTAGAAGACGGTCTCAATGGCCAGCGTCGGGATTTCAGCAATGATAATGCGGCGGATAGCGTTGGCGATAGAGGCGTCAATGCCAATCACGCTAAAGGACATGTTGTGCTGCTTGTGAGTGTGCACTTTGACCGAGAGGCCATTGCGGAAAGCTTTCAGCGAAAAGGCATTGTCCTCGCCGGGGTAGTGTCCAGGGAAGTCAGTAGAAGAGACATGGGCAACGGTCTCGGCATTGACATCGATAAGCTGTGAGAAAAACTGTGAGTAGAGAGGAACCAAAGGCGGCCACGGCCGTGATAGCCGCAGGGAGAACGAGGTTGGGACTCAGCATACCTTGCGGCGCTCGGCCTCAGCGATACTAGGGATGTTTGAAGGCGACATTAGGGGCAATATATTAGTATGTGCGGCTGCTATTCTCTTGCTCTCAGCCTCAGAAAGTCAGTGGGGAGCGATCTTCAAGATCAAATAGCGTCAACTTCTTGATCAATCTGCAAAAAGGCAAGAAACTTTTTCTACCGATAGGATCGCTAATCGATAAGAGACCGTTGTAAGTTAAAGTGGGGAGGCGTGTGTAGAGAGTCCCCGCTTTAGCACTCTGCTCTTAGTAATATGCATATATCCAGAGTTTTTGCACGGTCCGGGGCTTTGCACCAAAGCTGCTCATTTGACTACCCCAGAAAACGGCAAAAAGTCGGCTATCCAATCGAACTGTCCCATTATCAATCCACTACCAAGGATCGTGCCTCTAGTTCCATCCCCCC